>RMBW01000165.1:0-43104 GCA_004009845.1 Davidsoniella eucalypti | reverse complement strand
AGTTGGCAAACCTTCTCGGATTTTACAAGGCCATGTTTCTGAAGGTTCTTAGAACCGACTCTTCATTGATAGAGCTAATTGTCAGTCTAGAAGAAGACGCTTTAAGACAGTTCAAGGCTCTTGTTCGGGATCACATTGCCACGCTGCAAACTGATCTCCAGAATGCACCTGATGATCTTGGATCGCCTGTTTTCTTGGAGGAGGCACTAAAACAGCTGGTATCTATCATGAAGACATACGACTCTTCCCTCGATTTACTTGTTGACAGAGAAGCTCAGTTCGAGTCGACCTTGGTAGAGGCTCTCGATCCATTCATCATGGGCTACAACAGCATTGCCAAATCATTAACACCACCAGATGACTCTATATTCCGACTTAATTGTTCATCTGCGACACTCAACACTCTTCGACCGTTTACCTTTACTTCTCAGCGCTGCCTAGACCTTGAAAAGGCTATCGAAAAAGAATCTGAAAACCTAGTGGCGTCTCAGCTTGAATTTTTGAAACAAAAATCCGGTCTAGATGATATCCTAAGTACCGTCGCCGGACTTGATGCCACCGACCCGAAAACCATACAGTCTCTGAGGAAATCGAAGGCATTTGAAGCTGGAAATCTAGAACTTGCGCGCCAGACCTTTGACGATTTTCTGCCGTCAGCCTTGATAGATGCCATGGAACAAGCAAGGCATGTTCGCGACTCAAAACGCACTCGCAAAGTTACAGAGAGTGCTACCGAGCAGTTTTGTAACGAGTTTGAGCATCTTGAGGATATCCTAGTAGCAGAAGAAGAGTTCGTTCTAGAGTTTGGCGAGGATATAGAGCCTCTCAAGGTACGATTCCCTCGTACAACTAGCGAGATTAGGGTTCTCCTGTCATAATCATGTCTTGGCGTATTTATATTGTGTTGAGTACGAACTATATATGTACTATTGTAATTAGTTATCAGTCGGTAAGATATGGTTATTTCAACGCTGAATGAATCAAGCATTCCGTCTCTGTCTCTCTAAGTGCTCAAAACAATGAAGTAATGTGGTGGAATTTTGAATGTGTATCCCTCGATTAATAGGCATGCAGACTGAGATGCTTTCAGGGCATCCCGCTTTATAGTGTAGTAGTAGTAGTAGTAGTAGTCTAGTGGCCCGCCAATTGACATGTGTAATCATGTGTTTTAACACTGTGCACTGTCTCAACAGTATATATATCGTGCCTGTACAGTGCAAGTATTTAGATCCCAAACGACGTCACTCACCTGTCGAGGCCTTTTATATAAATCGGAGAGTAGTATTTGTTGTATGCAGAGCTTGCTTCTATTGCAGAACTCTGAGCAGTAAATCTGAATACATATCCAGATCCGGACGACCGCAAATTACAGTCCGAGAGCTATCTACCGGATTAGAGCCCGTTATTAGGCCTTCGACTCGGTATGAAACATACATACATAGCACCCCGAGTGTCAAGCCTGTTTTTGGCTGTGTTTGAATGCTTGATCCATCAACTATATCAAAGAGGATTTTCGAACTTCTTGGTTTAATTTTCATTCACGAAACATCTTTTTAGTACTGCGGGTTAAATCAACTACTCTCATCGTGGATACTGACTAGCTTCGTCCTCAATCTTTGCCAACTCGAGTCTTGGTTTTGCACTAGTAATTTGCCTCTTTCGCCGTTATTCAGTCAAGGCTGCCTGCTGCAGTTTCGTTCTCTTCTTTTTTTCTATTGTCTACTTTTTTATACAATTATTTCACATTCGAATTCTATCGCCGGAATCTTGTGGTAATCATAGATATCATCCAGGCAATGCTGCACTGCTCTAAAGACTACAAAATACAGACTCTTTCTTCTATAACGAAAAGAGCAACGCCAACTTTTAGTAGCTACCTGCACTAATTGTCGGCACCGCCAAAATCCCTTCGGCTACGGCCTTTCACTTTGCCTATTACCCTTCCCAGAGCGCCTTCTGTTAACGATCGCATTTCGGCACTCATTTCAAGTTTCAGCCTTGCTAGCAGATAATCTAGGCATCAGGCCACACTGTTGTCTTATCAAATAGACGTCTCTCTTTCTTTCTTCTGTTGTGGCCTTCAAATTGGCCGCGAAACCGAGAAGTTCAAGCCATGGCGTATCCATCTGCATCACTGCAAAAGCTATACGACGATAGCTTTCTTAGTTGCTCCACTGCCGCCTATCACGAAAGCGAGGTATGACTTCTTGGCTGTTATTAGTGCTTTTAATTCCTTTTAGACCCTCGAAATGCTAATGCTGTCTCTTAGGGTAACGAGGACCAGGCTCTGCAGTTTTGGCAAAATGCGTTGGCTCAAATTAATCGCAGCAGGATCACAGCAAGAGATTCTTCTATAATCATACAGACCAGTAGTGATCGTGACCTGGTCGACGCGTTACATGAGATTCAACATCAGTGCCAGGAACGGATTGACTTTCTCGCTGCTGTCCAACTATCCAGAAAGGAGCCGCAATCACAGGCGTCCTTATACGCCCGCAATCCTCACCCACTTCCGCCCTTACCCACGCAATCTGCACCTGAAAACCAAGAACCACGTTTCTCAGCGCCGTCACCCTTCAACTATATGCACCATGACAACAGCGACCAACATCTACCACTGAAAACAGTCTCATCCTCATCTCTGACCCCCCCACGTCCGTCTGTACCTCACCGGGCGGTTTCTGATCAGCCCATTGCATCTAGTCCCATGGATCATTCTACGCCATATGAAGAGGCCGACTCTCTTCAAAACGCAAACACGGCGTCTCCCGGTGATAACGGGGCCCCTGAAGGGACCAGTCCAGAGAAATATACAATGCGCACAACGCTTCGTTCAGGCAAGCCGCCAGACAACGCCTCGAGAAGACCCAGTCTGCTCACCAAAATGCAGGACCGTCCTGGAGCTAGTAGAGCAGCTACTCTGGCATGGTCGGCTCTTACGAGGAGAGATTCTAAGAAAAATGAGCTCCTCGTGACGCCGGGTGCTGCATCTACGGCACCACCAACTCCTCGTGGAGGAGAATCTCTTCCCAAGCCTCAGGGACCTCTACAATGGGATAGCAATTCTCGCCGGCTAGTGACTCCACGGGCCTCAATAGATAAGACCTCTAGACGCATGTCCGAGGATGCAGCTCGACAAGCGATTGGGTCTTCTATGCTTTCGATCAGTGCTGCCTCTAGTGCCCTTAATAGCAGCAGCACACCTACTGAAACAAACTCTGGTAAAACTTCAGATGGTCGTCAAAGACCACGGCCTCATCCATCACATCCGCTATCGTCGGCACGATTTATACGTCCTCCTTTAAGCTCCAAGGCCAGCGATTCCGACAAAAAGCCAAAGCGGCGTGATTCAGATATCCGCCGCAAGCCAGTTGCTACAGATGCTGCTTTGTCCAATGGTCGTCCTCAACCACGGGTTACTAAAGAACCATCTCCACCCACATCCAATAGGTCATCATCGGACAACCCACAAGGTGCGCTGTTAAAACCTACCAAATCCAGACGGAAGTCATCAAATACACAATCATCCTCTGGTGCAACTACACCATCAGTTGTGTCAAACGAAGACGAGCCCTTCATGACAGAGGCCCAGTTGAAACGGGCTGCCTGGGAGCGTCGTAAAACACAGATCTTGGAGAATCTCCCTGATGGTGTAGATCCTCAGGCAGCTGGTCAGATTCTCACAGAAATCGTAGTGCAAGGCGATGAGGTTCATTGGAGTGACGTTGCTGGCCTTGAAGCCGCCAAGTCAGCCCTTCGCGAAGCTGTTGTTTACCCCTTCTTGAGACCAGATCTATTCATGGGTTTGCGAGAGCCCGCTCGTGGAATCTTACTTTTTGGCCCACCCGGAACTGGAAAGACTATGCTTGCGCGTGCCGTTGCTACTGAATCAAAATCAGCATTCTTCGCCATTTCAGCTAGTAGTCTCACTAGCAAGTATATGGGAGAGTCAGAGAAACTCGTTCGCGCATTGTTCAGTCTTGCTAAGCTACTAGCACCCAGCATAATCTTTGTTGACGAAATTGATTCTCTCATGGGACAACGCTCGGGATCAGGCGAACACGAGGCCACCCGGAGAATCAAAACCGAGTTTCTCATCCAATGGAGTGCTCTGCAAAAGGCAACTATCAGTAGGGATAATGGCCAAGAATCCGGCGACCCGAACCGAGTCTTAGTACTCGCAGCCACCAATTTGCCTTGGGCTATTGATGAAGCAGCCCGACGTCGTTTTGTTCGTCGTCAATATATTCCCTTACCAGATGATAAGACTCGCCAGGTCCACTTTCTCAATCTTCTGAGTCATCAAAAACAGAATCTGTGTGCCGAGGAGACTGATGAATTGGTCAGGCTCACCAATGGTAAGTAATACTTCACCAATCACAATTATAAATATCCCTACTAATAACTTACATATAGGGTATTCCGGCTCGGATCTTACTGCACTGGCCAAGGACGCTGCTATGGGTCCTCTCCGGTCTCTCGGAGAGGCTGTATTAACGATGGCTACTGAAGATATCCCCCCGATCTCATTCGCTGATTTCAAAACTAGTATGGCCACGATACGTCCTAGTGTTAGCAAGGGTGGATTGAAGCAACATGAAGAATGGGCCGCTGAGTTTGGAGAGCGAGGTGGATGATAACAGCTATTGCATATGTAACAACTAAAACTTCAGCATACATATATTAAAATACACAGTCAATGAACAATGCTTCTTAAATATGTGTTTAGATTACATGATATGTATATTCACTTTTGTCCATACTAGCACTTTTTAACGCTTAGTTAATTATAGCTCCAGTGTGTGGTATACGTAAATAGTGGTACAAATGATATGTTACAAGCCACAACTGATTTGTGACGCGGGGTTTGACAATTCGTCTAGAACTAGAAGACGATACTGTTTGAATGATAGTCTAACCAAGTAGCAATAAGCACTTTTTTTCTACCGCTCAACAGCTATTTTCCTCGAAGCGGTTTCCGGCAGTCTCTTTAATCAACATCAGAGGGTGATGTTGACTTAGTTTCTTCCGCCTGCTTCGCGAGTCTCGCAGCTCTCTTGGCCGCCTTGGCCTCGATTTGTGCCTGTCTCTCGGCGTCCTTTTTAGCATTTCTCCGTTCGTCCTTAGCACCCTTCTTTTCTTCGTATACTGCTATTCTTTCTTCGAGTGTAGGCACTGGTGGGCGTTCCTCTATGGTAGTGCCAGCGGGTGCGATGATGTGTTTGATGACATGGCGTTTGTGTTTTGATGTGCGCCAGCCGGGTGTGATGGCGACGACGTCGCCGGTTTTGATCGAATTGTTCGGATCGTGGACGAGATAGTTCTGGGGGGCGGAGAACCACTAAGAGAAGAAAAAAGATGAGTTAGCATTCATGTATGCTATACAGGCGAATAGTTTGGGTTGTAGAATGAAGTGACTCGGCTTACCTTGGACACACGGCTGTTCCACTTTTGACCGCCTACTCGCACTTTAACAGTCTTCTCCATCAGGCCAGAAGATATCACTACGCCGTGAAGCTCTCGCGTGACTCTGCGTGCAGCTACTACATATGGGCTGGTCATCTTGGAAGAAACAAGAGCGTATGTGAATTTGAGCGTTAATCGTGAAGAGGAATGTCGTCGTGAAGAGGAGTAAGGAGGATTAAAAAATAGAGAATAGCTGAAAATAACAGGCTAGTGGCAATGGTACTATAGGCTCATATATCAACCCCGATTATCAAGATACCATCGGCTATGACCCTCACCTGTCAAGTGGTTGTTTGACGTTGGTGATACTGCCCGCCAAATTTTGACTCTGCTGACTAATATCAGTCACGTGACGTGTTGGTTTCGAGAAACTAGTTGAATTGGAACTAACTGATAATGAGTCTCATCATAAACTACCCTTTTCATATCATACATGCAAAAGAGAGGTTTAGTTATGTTTCTTTCATTGTCTATAGCTTACGACTACGTGTTTTTGGATATTTTACCGTTCTAAGATTATATATTTCAAGTGTACGAAAAACAATTAGGGTTATCACATACATGTAACTAGGGTTTTATTTGCTACAACTTACTCAAAAATAAAGTTGGCAAAATTCGACGTTAACTGGGCAAAAGATCTCGAAACGGAGAATTAGCTTGCTAATCCTTGTAAATATATGACCATACGACTGTACTTATACAGACAAGTTGTGTATGTATATGAGAATGTAGTTATTTGTTATTGGCCACTCTTGGGAGAAACATGGGAAAAACAGGCAGTAATATAATCTGTACAATTCTATTCAATATCTTACTTTGAGCCGTGCAATTCTGTCTTAAGCAGGCTAAACAGAAGGTTTTTGCCGCCAATCGTCGATTCTTAGCGCGCAAAAAAAGTTGCCCCACTAGAAGCTTTGCTGAATGTTTTTTTCTGAGGGTGCGCCTTTCCCGTCCTTCAGAAATTTTGGTACAAAATTTGGTAAAGCCTGGCTTCTTGGGTTGGCTAGGTTTATCGCCGATGCGGACAGGGATATTTTTTCCAAGTAACCAAAAAAAAGAAAAAGAAAGGTCAACAAAAAAAGTTTCGAACCGGGCAAAAAAAAATTCTTGAATGTAGTTTTCCAGTTCACCTCTTCTCACAAATAAGCTTCACTTGTGACATCTTCTCACGAATAAATCGATACTCTTACGATATACTGTCTATATATTAACTGTTTATATTTGTACATACTCCTAAGGAGACATTCTTTATTACTTCATACTATCACGAAGTCCTGTCTATTAAATAATACCTTTGTCCTTTCATCTATACCACCCCACGTTGCCCACCCCAACTCCGTCACAATGTCCTCCTCCGACCAAGAGAACACTAGAAAGCGCCCGCGTAAGTAATTTGATGTCCGAATATCGAGACGTGAAAAAGAGGATCATGGCTTTGGCATATATTTATCCTTCAAAACTATTATATACCAAATGTGATCTCTTCTGGAGAATCACATGATGCAAGGTTGCATACCTGCTTATATCTATGTTTGGATATTGCACACGCGAACCACAATATCCTACAGAATCGGTAGTTACGTTGGATCCAGTTCTTTACCGAGGACCATGATATATCTATGCAATATCACTATGGCACATCGAGATGGCATCACCTACAGAATTTTCAGACCAACTACCGCTACATGTACTCGAATTCTAACATTACTTCATCATGCCAGGCACTCAGTCCCTCCCTCCTCCGCCTCTACCCAAATTCGTTGCCGAGCAGCACACGCCTATTCCTGCTAGTGACAAAGACACCAAGCGTTTGATCGTTGTGCTAGCCAATGCCAGCCTCGAGACCTACAAGGCGGCACATGCTGTGTCCCGGAACGGCGTGCAAAGAGATGAGAAGTACTCTCTACTTAACAGCGATGAACACATCGGTGTCATGCGTAAGATGAACCGTGACATCAGTGATGCTCGTCCTGACATCACTCACCAGGTTAGTGTGTCCTCAAGTACATGTCTTGGACAATACGCTAACAGTTGACTTTTTCTTATTTTCTTTAAATGCACAGTGCCTCCTCACTCTTCTCGATTCCCCGATCAACAAAGCTGGAAAGCTTCAGATTTACATCCACACTGCCAAGGGCGTCCTCATCGAGGTTTCGCCTACTGTCCGTATTCCCAGAACCTTCAAGCGTTTTGCCGGTCTGATGGTCCAACTGCTTCACAGACTTTCGATCCGCTCTACCAACTCACAGGAGAAGCTTCTGCGTGTCATCCAAAACCCTATCACCGACCATTTGCCACCCAACTGCCGCAAGGTCACTCTATCTTTCGATTCCGAGGTTGTACACGTTCGTGACTACATCGAGTCTCTGGACGCTGCTGAGAGTTGCTGTGTCTTTGTTGGTGCTATGGCTAAGGGTGCCGATGACTTCGCTGATGCTTGGGTCGACGAGAAGATCTCCATAAGCAACTATAGTTTGTCGGCGAGTGTTGCTTGCAGCAAGTTCTGCCATGCTGCCGAAGACGCCTGGAAGATCCTATAAAGCACCAACGACAGTGCCAGCTCACTTCTCTAACCCGGTTATCCCAAGGGTATACTGGTCCTTCACGACGCACTATACTGACGACGACTGCCATGCAGCATTGTACACTTCTGTTTCACTACGATCATTAGTTTCACAGGCTTGAACAGTGTCCGTTCAACTGAGGTAGTGTCAAACATCATCTGGACAATTCAGTTTGTGTGTTGTCTGATGTCAAGTATATCAGTCAGTGTTTCAGCCGAGGAGAAAATTTCAAGATCAATGACGAAACTAGTGTTGTATCAACTCCAGTACTACTGTATAATTGAGATATCGTACTAGTAAGTCTAGAGACATACCTAGCTTTTGTTCATCGTCTGAAGAGCGTTTAAAGGCCTTATTGGTGTTGATTATGGTGGTGGTGGAAGTTTATGATGAGAAAAGATGGGAGCAAGTCTCGACAAATTACATCGAGACTTTATCCGCATATCGAGCCTATTACAATGGGTGCCCTTCTCTGGCAATAGCTAGGGCACCTTCTTTTTCTTTTTTCTTCTTTTTTTTGCACATTGTCTTTCAGTTGAATTTTCACTTCGACTCTTACTTCAAGCTTCTGATGGATGGGCAGTCGACAAAGCCTAGACTTAGCTTAGCTGGCAATGTCTGCACTGCATGGTCTTAGTAGCTGTCTTGTTGTATTTTGCAACTTTTTTTTTTCTGTTCACTCCTCCTTGGCTCTTGGTAGGTATCATCAGCGTGCGGATCGCTACATTACCAGAGAAAAGCCACAGGACTGGCATCTCGGTCCTCATACAACATTGCTGGAATTCGAGGTGTTGTTTCTGGGAAACTTGGAGTTACCTGTATTTGCCTACGCTATCGCTGTTTTTCACAACCAAAACATGGGGCGTTCAACAACGGGTCCAAGACGCTTTTCGTCGTCTTTGGTATGATATTTCAACATATATCATACTTTTCTTCTCTCTCTAAAATTCTCGTTAACCCAAACAATCGCCCCTTCTTATCTTCTATCTCTTTTTTACCTTTTTTACTTCGCTTGATATTTTCAAACCTCCAAAAACCCACAAAACAAAAGAACAAACATCGCTATGCCCAGCGGTCCCCGAGGCGACCCGTGCTTACCCATCTTATAACTTGGTTGCTATGATTAGCCGTGGCCATATTCGATAACATTGCAACGGACTGATCTTTCGCCCTGTAATCTACATAGTTGGAAGCAGTCAAGCGGTATGTCTGGACAACAAAAGATCGGCCTGCGGCGATCTCACAGCGGGAATAGCCTTTCATAGGCACCCCAGAAACATCTACAGACGGTGTTCCTGCGGTTCCTATAGGAGATAGAGAATAGCATGCATCAGTGAGCTCTAAACATGGTTTCCTGAGAGCCTTGTGTCGCTCTATATATTTTTCAATTAATATATAAGTACATATATTCCAACTAAAACAACAAATGCATCTACGTGCATACTCCTGATTTTGTGATCAACATGTGCATTAGATATAATGTGGCAAAAAGCCTCACGCCACCTAGGTAGAAAAAGAGTCCCAGGAGATTAGGTAATTTATATGCACCATCTGATAAATGCCCCGTTATAGAGTTTTATTGTTTGATAGAAGCCGATCAAGTTCTGTTGGGATGAAAGCCTAATGCAGTAAAATGGACCTCTCGGTTAACTTCCTATGAAGCGTGGAGCAGGAAAAGAGCAGAGATTCAGGACTCGGGATCGAGTGGGTAGGTGGAAGATTAAGACGTCTGTTTAAGGCCTTGGGTAATGCGTCTACATTGCAATAGCTATTGTACAATGTATAGTATAGCCAAGTCAAGTTTCTCGCGGTTAGTTCCCGACTTAATTGCGGGTACAGGGACAAAGTGAGGTTGGATGTGGGCCCGGTAGACCGTTGAAGCCACAACTGATTTACGGGGCCGGGATTCAGCAAAGACGATAATATACTAATAGAGACGTATCAATGCTAGCGCTGAAAGAAAAGCGGTCAGCAGAGAGAGAGAACAGAATGGGGTCTAGACAGCGATGGGGATGGTAGTTTTGTCGTTATTTACTGTACAAGCTTAGGATGAATAGATAGAGAGTACTCTCTGATTGTAGCCTATATCAGCCCAATGTTTACATGAAGCAGCAGTGATGATCGAGTCAATCAATATATCTGTATATTTGGGGAGCCCTAATACTGCGCCTCGAATGCGGAGTTGCTGGCATGATATTGTTGTCCATTACCTCGATCCTTCGATTTGCTGTGGTAGTAACTTGGAAAAATGAAAATGACGATTCTTTCTCAAGTCAAGGTTACTTATTTGATTATGTTGGTTAGGCTGGCTAGGGCGTCTCGCCTAGCCAGCCAGCGCACTAGGTAAGAGAATTAGGTAAGAAAACCAACTAGGCACAACCTGGTTTACCGATGCCGTCCAGTTAGTTCTATTTACAGCCCCAGCGGCCATGTCAGCAACGCTAACCACGAAAGCTATGTAGCTTATGCTGAGGCACTAAGAAGTCTACAAAATATCTACCAGCCGATATTCCAGCCTTTCATGCTCTGTTTTGCCGTTCTAATCTCGCTACTAAACGGGGTGGTCACCAGATTCTAGAGTAAGCAAGCTAGAGAGTTAGTAAGTATTGGCTACCACTTCGTCTATGTTAGTCTCCTTCGTCCTGGCTATCGCTATTGCTATCGCTATTGCTATCACCGCAGCAGCTATAGCACGCACGCTTCAGTGGTCTCGACTGTAACTCGTAGCTGTAGCATCTCCTAGCTTGGATATACAACTAGAGGCATGGTTTTTTTCGCCAATATGCAAGCAGGCGGGGGAGGGTTGCGATCCGAAGTATCCTTGGGGACTCTCTATGTGAGGTGGGCTGAACAAAACCAACACAGATTCTTTGCGTTGAGAGTTCTCGGGTATTTTGCCATCGTCGAGACATTGCTCTTTACTATTCATATTGATGAAAGCAAGAATGAAAACAGCAGGCTAAGAAGCTCTAACAGCCGGCTGCTGAATATCAGATATATACACAATGCCTAGTTTTGTCTATAATCTCATAGAGATGGGTCAATATATACATACTTCCAGCCTTTTGGCTACATATGTACCTATCATTGCTTTGTACTGTGTATGTACATAATGTAGTTGTATTAGCAAGCATTAACACACCAAAGGAAGCTGCCAACACATCGCGGCCCAATATTCATACATACAACTCTACTATATGTACGATCTAAGCATTTACGACAAGGGGCATAGTACAGATAGTACAGATACAGAAAACCTACATGGATTAGGGGCCCAATAGGCGACTACAAAGAGACCCGTTACATTATAGTGTGCCGACGAGGGTAGCAACAATGCCATTCAACTAACTAGTAGCCGCCCTAATGCATACTTATACTACCAGCATTGCTAGCATCACTATACTGGTATTAATACTGCTACTATACTATTGCCGAAAGTATCGCCTTATGTCGTCTTGACGTGCATAGATGTTCACAAACCAACATGAATGGATGGATATCGACTATTTTATGAGCCCGCTTCGCTTACAAATATCTATATGTGAACAACCAAAGCTGTCGATACGAGCACCCAGACACTCGATAACCACGGGGCAGTCATCTGATATGGTTGCTTCTTGCATTTCGGAGACTGGCTGTAGTTTATCGACATCGTGACTGTATCTCTCTAGCCTATGACCTCCTTGCCCCAAATATGGTACCTACATGTATATGTATGCATTACTACATTGCACACCCTCAGAGATGGACTGACGATATATGATGAAATTCTGGCCATGTAGACACGGCGAGCCTTGTACCATGTGTTTATACAGCAGCCAAAATGATGATAGCTGACCTTTTCTCAGGCGCTTTCCGCCACGGCCTCGCTTGCTGGCAGCCAACACGCCGCAACCAAACGAAACTGAACCGGCTGAGCAAAGCCAATCAGGCACCTCTTCGGATGAGGTCTGGACTGTGGAAAAAGCATGTGCATGATAGGTAACTTTTGGTTGCGTAGTGTCCGTTAGGCTAAGTACGAGGTAGTTGAGGAACGGAACACGGGGTTATGTCGTCGGCCTAACGTGGTCGGCCCAATTTGTAGGGGGGGGGGGGCGTTTACATACAACGGTGGTGTGGTCGGTCCAAGTATATTTGTAAGTATAGCGGCCCATCACTATCACACCTTCCATCGCCTGTTGGAGGGCTACATAGGTGTATGTAAGCGAACGCCTCGTCATATCACCCTTCTCCGGTGGCTGTCGACAGAGAGCTAGGAAAGAAAGCCTATTTGGACTGCTTTCGACACCAGCTAGCTAGTACAGCTAAGAAAGTAAGCATAGCATTGTCTTTTTACTCGCCCTGGGTTTGCCCGGGATCTACGGCCCGCTGGCCTTGATAGACGGACGGGCTAGTTAGGTGGCCCAATGATAGGACACGAGAGCTCTAGAGAACCCACGGACAGAAGGTCTGGTTTCTTTTTTAAGTCACATAGCGATCGCCCCGACAAACAGCAAGAATCAAACTAGCTAGTCCGCCTTGTTTCGTTGTATATGTAGTTGTAGCTATCTTCACACCAGCTTGAGATGCTGCTACTAGCTACCCAATCCAGCAGATGATATTCTCGGAGTCTTTAGCTATACATTCCAGACTCTCTCTAGCAGCACCGGGGCATCCAGTCCTGCATGGAATATGGACAGAAAAGCTTTGTCTAGACGTTCAAGTACCATGAATACACGTGCATTGTATGCATTGCATTCAATATTGGCAGATTTCGTCGTGTAGCCAGCCATTGTGGGACTAGATATGGCCACAATGACAATATCGTAGTATTAGATATAGATTATAGATATAGATGTAACTAGCTAGTTATGTACAACTATAATTAATACAAGCGATTGTAGTGGTGTGAGCAGCCGCTGAGTAGACATTATCCTGCTAAAAAAAAGACAGAGTATAGAACCGAATAAAAGAATATAGCGTACCGCCCACTAAACCAGCCCAGTAAAGCTCGGCATGGAACAGTGGCTCAACAGTATAATCCGTACAGCCCAGCCATATCCCGGCCCTATAAACCATAAACCATAAACCACGCTAGATGCCCTAAATTGCTGCTCCATGCATGGACCACGTTGATCTGTGCATTTCTACTTCGCCTGCTTTTTTGAATGCTGCCAGTATCTTAGTTGTAGGTTCCCTCTTCGTATTTTACTGAAGAATAATAGCTTGTTTCCCTTATTCAGTACAGGGTAGTACTAAGCGCTGTTACTATTAACACAGCTTGCCATTATTGTTCTAACAAGTCTTTTGGCCGTTCTATAGCAGAAGCATTAACCAACTTGACAAGCTCTCCCCTTTTCTGGTTTTACTCTTAACGGTCAGTAGCAGCCAGATTTCACAATATCTACTACAACTACATACACTGCTGTTCGTCTGCCTTTCTCTTCTTCTTTCTGTTCCTCTCGCCTCTGCTGCTGCATCCGCTTTCTTTAGCGAGTCTGTGTCTACATTTGCATTGCTTTTCTTTTCATTCCTGAATATCGTCCGTTGCTAGTGTCCGCAACTGCACTTCTACTAGAAACACTGGCGGGGTGTATCTTGCGTCTTGCAAAGCTAAACGCCCTTCCATCCATTGGGCCCCTCCCCCTTCATCCTATTCCAAATCAGGCCAGCTCAGATCCCAAGTCCACCGTAGTCTTGTTAGTTGAGCAGCTATAGATATATAGCTGCCGGTCTGTCGCCCACCATGATTCCCGTAATCCAAGTATCAAACTTACCCTCAGCTACCTCGTTTTATGCCAACGTACTACAGCCCCTCGGCTTCAAGTTCGTCTCTTCTGTTCCAAACAACAAGCACTCAAGGAGTAGCTCAAGGAGTAGCGTCAGCTCTAGAAGCAGCTCCAAGACACACTCAAAGTCTGACAAGAAATCTGATAAGAAATCTTCATCCTCGTCAAAGCTATCGGTATCGACAGGGCCCTCTGTTTCCTTTGGTATCGCATCCACCCCCCTCATCGAACTACGCCAGCTTCCTCCAGGAGCCCCCATCAGCCACAGCCATCTTGTCATTGCTTCTCTCTCGGAAGCTGCCATCTCTGAATTCCACGAGCGTTCCGCCAAGGCGCATAGTAGCTCAGCCATGTCAGGCTCTACTGTCTCTCGCTCCCGGGCTCAAGTCCCCGATCTGGATGGCAACAAGCTAGAGGTCGTCTACCAGCCCAATGCCTCCCAATCACAAAACTCTCGCATCCTGAACTGGAATATGGATGTCGCCAAGTCGGCTGTGGGCTCTAGCTCCGGTAGATCTGACCGTCGCCACCCAGATGCTACCGCCGTCCCCAGATCAAGCGGCTCACACAAATCCAACACCCACAAATCTCCTATCGAGGGTGATGGTCCTACTCTTCTCAGCAGTGCCGGTGCCGCCATGTTCGGTATTGTCGGCGTTGCTGCCGGCGCTGCTCTTGCCTTCAGCATGATGAACAACGCCAAAGAACAATCCAAATCCAAGGAAAAGAAGCTTGAAGACCCCATTCCCGGTGTTTCTCAGTCCACAGCTCCCCCGAAAAAGCTCCAACGGTCATCTTCAACAAAGGTGCATTCTACGCAGCCCAAGTCTTCGTCAACTACCAAGAGCAAGTACGGTCCGTCCGCATCTCGGTCCCGTGATGACGCGGACTACACTCTTCGTTATGTCAAAGCTCCTAGCACGGTCTTCAGTCGCACTCGCACCCACAGCGAGGCATCAACTTCACGCAAGCCTCTTATGATCACTGACGCAGCACAAAATCCCTTTTCTATCGGTGGTCACAAAAGCTCCTGCGCTGCTCCTAACTCATCCGGAGCTAGTGATTTCCAAACTGTTGCTGATGCCAGCCAAAAGTATGGTACCCAGCGAACTCAAACGGCTGCAGACTTCCACAATTTGATGTCTTCATCCAAGAAGAACGTGGGGGTTGCCGATGACTTTTGCACAGTGGCCGATGCCTCACAAAAGTATACCGGTCTCAAAAATTTTAGTGGTTTGCCAGATTATGGAAAGATGGCTGCCGGCCGTTCAGCACGCGCAGATGATGACGACTTTTGCACAGTTGCCGATGCTAGCCAGAAGTATGGCGTTGGTAGCAGCGGCAGAGGCCAACCTTCAAATGATTTCCAGCGCCGGTCTCAGGGCTACAAGACTAATCCCAAGGCTTACGACGATGATTTTGAGACTGTGGCCGATGCCTCTCACAAGTATGGCGGCGGCCAAAAGTTTGGCCCAGTCCAAGGCTATTGCGGTATACCAGAATATGGTATGGCGCCTACTCCAGCCGCACATGTCAGCTCTAGGTCTAAGAATCGCGATGATGACTTTGAGACCGTGGCCGATGCCTCTCAGAAATACGGCAGAGGTAATGGAGTCCCAGACTACGAGAAGATGGCCGCCGCTGGCTACTCCAAGTCCAAACACCGGGACGACGACTTCGAAACTGTTGCAGATGCCTCCCAAAAGTATGGTAGAGGCAATGGCGTCCCGGATTATGAGAAGATAGCTACCGCTGCCGGCTACAGCAAGTCCAAGCATCGGGATGATGACTTCGAGACGGTAGCCGATGCATCTCAAAAGTATGGCAGAGGTAACGGCGTTCCAGACTATGAGAAGATGGCCGCTGCAGCCAGCTATCCTAGCTCTAAGAGCAAGAACCGCGATGATGACTTTGAGACCGTGGCCGATGCCTCTCAGAAATACGGCAGAGGTAATGGTGTCCCAGACTATGAGAAGATGGCCGCCGCTGCTAGCTACTCCAAGTCCAAGCACCGAGGCGACGACTTCGAGACTGTTGCAGATGCTAGTCAGCGATATGGATCTGGCCGGTCGACTGACAGATGGGACGATCGTGGTGCTAAAGCCACCCCCGCATACAACAAAGGCGGCTTTGTTGATGACTTTGTAACCGTTATTGAGGAGGGCAATCGTCCTCTGATGACTGGTATCGAAGTCCCTGATGACTTCGTGACTGTCGTTGCCGACGATGCCAGATTTGGCGGAGACTCCAGAGGCCAATCTGGAAACTTTGGTAACGGCGGTATTCACATCGATGCCGGCCCAACTGATTGGCGCACTCTGATCGACGAAGACTGTGATGCCAACTCCGGGACAGAAAGCAACTCATCGCGCTCACGGCGCCACGGCCCGCCTCGGGCTGGAAAGACTACCAATGTCCCTATGCGCAAAGGCAACAGCAGATCGTCGAGCGGGTCCTCAAAGCGATACTCCAGCAGAACTCCCAGTGTTGCTCCCTCGGCGACGTCCATGAGCAGCAAACTTACCTCTCGCCCGCCGCCTAGCGACTTCCACATGTCCGACACAGAGACCGTCTCGCCTTTCGATAGCATCAGCCAGGTTGGCCGGTAGACACCGCTATAACTTATTGTCTGTCCGGCATACGAACATTATTTGTCAATGATATTTTTTTCGATTTTTCGGTTTTTGTTGGAGTTTGTTTGTTTATCAAGTTTGGTTCCGTTTGGGTTGTCACACCCTAACTTCATGGTTGCATTTTAAACGTCGTGTTCTGTTAGTAACTACTAGTCTCATGCATAGTCAATGAACTATCATATTATACATATATATTTATATGGGGTAGTATCCCCGAGGAGTCTTAACATAGAAACTACCAAATACCAGTTGCTATTCTTCATTCAACCATATTTCAGTAGTAATTTCCACGTAGAAAAACTGTGCTACCACTTGAATATACATTTATAATAGTATAGAAATGACACTTTATAAAAAAGTATCGTGACAATTATCTACCAAGCCGTCCTTGTTTTATGGCACCTTTAAGACGTTTTCGATGCTAGGGGCTTTAATCACACAGAGTGCCCCACCCCGATCTTCGGTGCTCGACAGATTAGTATTAGCACCGCTATAGCTTGACTATTACTGTTCGCCACCAAGGCTCTCAAGCACAGCATGCAACAAGGCCTTGTCGAAAAAGTAAACAGTACAGGCTAGCAAAGAAGGCACTTTAAGTGTCATTTGAGTGTGAGTCTTCAAATCAGAGAATTAAACTGCAATCTTCCTACTGAGCTACAGAGCTTAGAAACTGGCTTACTGGACGTCCCTCGGGTCCTCCTGTCATTATTATTATTATTATTATTAAGATCCACAATCTGCTAGAAGGCTAGGCGTGCTTTCATTTGAGTTGAGTTTCGAGCTTGTTTTTTTCGAAAACAACAACAACAGCGGCATCTGTTAACTACTAACATCACCAACTTCACAGTAGGCCATTTTAAATTCTGCTTGCTATCAGTATTCTTTCACCATGCCGACCTTTGATCTAGGTGCGCCTATTCCTGACACTAAACATGTGAGTAACTCGGGTGAATTCGCTCTCCTTAACATCATTGCTAATCTAATATTGTATGCTGTTAGGCCGTGAGTGTGTCACTGCCAACGTGGGCATCCAATGTCGGCTATGAGGAGGGCCAAAGCTGGGTTGTTTCCAAGATGAACACCGGCTATCCCCGGTGTGTATTTGAGTCTTTTCAAACAAGGACGTCTTCATAAAACTAACCAGGTCGTCCAGATTCTTCATCCATAAGAGCATTGCTGCCTTGGCAGAGGACATTGTCAAGCAGTATGGCTCGGCCGGCCAAACAGCCATGCTGTTTCCCAAGCACGCGGCCGCTCAACGATGCCTGGAGTTTGTGAACGGCATCAGCCCTGCGCCTTTTAGTTCGTCTTCTCTGTACATAGTCGACTTGATTGTCGACATCAAGTCTGTATCTCCGTCTTTAGCACGCCTCAATCCAGCCATCTCGGCTGTCATCATGGACCAGGAGGTCTGGCCTTTTGCCAAGCAGTATTGGCAGCACTCCGGAGATGGTATTTCAAGCCGTCGTGCTGATTTCTCTCATGCCTTGCTCAAAGAAGGTCTCCTCGAGACTGCTTGCTCTGTTTCTGCTTCTGCCTCCATTGTTTCGCCTGCTACTACTACAGCTACTTCGACAGTCGTCCAAGGCCCAGCTTCGGCTCAAGCTACTCCCGTTTCATGCCGCGGTCCTAGACGCTACCAGAGACGCCAGGCTTCTGTTGACCACACGGGTCCCAAATCTCCCATCTCCGGAAACTCCTCCCCTAAATCCCCCGTTGACGAGAGCGACCAGGCCGTTGAAAGCTTCCACTTTCTCGAGGAGCGTTTTGGCCGTAATCTAGACCTGTCCATGGTGCCGCGTGCTCGTTCTGCCATTCGTCGGCGTATTGCCGGTGCTGCTTCCGAAGTTGCTTCTTCTGAGCCTGGTCTTGTGCACGACAATATCCGTGGTGTTAAGAACCTTCACGAGAACGACGTATATCTGTTTCCCTGTGGTATGAACGCCATATACAACATCCATCGGGCTCTTCTTGCCGCCGTCGGCCCCCTCAAAAGCGTCAACCTAGGCTTCCCCTACGTCGATACCTTAAAGATTCTACAGAAGTTTGGTCCTGGGTGCCAATTCTACGGCCATGCTTCCGATGACGAACTGGATGATCTTCAACGCCGCTTGGAAGGTGGGGAGAAGTTCTTGGCTCTGTTCTGCGAGTTCCCTGGTAATCCTCTGCTCACCTGCCCCGATCTCAAAAGAATTCGGTCTCTGGCAGACCAATACAGGTTTGCCATTGTCATCGATGAAACTATCGGCACCTTTGCCAACATGGACGTACTCAAGTTTGCAGATGTTGTCGTCAGCAGTCTAACCAAGATTTTCTCTGGCGAGTCCAACGTCATGGGTGGTAGTGCTATCTTGAAC
Source organism: Davidsoniella eucalypti (assembly GCA_004009845.1). Taxonomy (NCBI): domain Eukaryota; kingdom Fungi; phylum Ascomycota; class Sordariomycetes; order Microascales; family Ceratocystidaceae; genus Davidsoniella; species Davidsoniella eucalypti. The sequence continues at coordinate 24,316 of RMBW01000165.1, read as the reverse complement.
CCCAACTCACCTCTGTATAACACAATCAAGACTACCATAGACTCGCAGTTCGAAGATACATACTGGCCTGAAGATATCATCTTCATGGAACGCAACAGCAGAGACTACCGCTCCCGCATTGACAGAACCAACGTCAACTCTGTTGCGATATACAATGTTCTCCGCAAGAATCTACTCATAAAGGACGTTTTCTACCCCAAGTACAACGAGTCCAAGGACAACTACGAAGTCTGCCGTCTTCCTGGCGGAGGCTATGGCAGTTTGCTATCGCTAGTATTCTACGACAGAACCAAAGCCATGAAGTTTTACGACCATCTCAACACCGCAAAGGGGCCTAGTCTAGGCACCAACTTCACATTGACCTCGCCATATGCTCTGCTAGCCCACTACCAAGAGTTAGATTGGGCCTCTGGCTATGGAGTTGACCCTGATCTTATCCGTGTCAGTGTTGGTCTCGAGGAAACCGAAGAATTAGTGCGTGTGTTCCAGGAAGCGCTTGATATTGCAGCTCAGGACTAAAGAAAACAAATCACATTTCACGTCCATTCAACATTGTGTCGATTTATGTATATTTCGAACTATCAAGTTATAACTCATCTTACATTGAAGGAAGATGCATTTCAATAAAATATTTCATGTTGGAAAAGATATATTAAGCATGCTAGGGATAGTACAGCGTTTTTGTAGTTGTGTATGAGAAATAAGGCGGCACTGGGTATCATTATGTGTAGTGAATTGTGTATGAAGTGAACAAAAAAAGAAAGACAAGACAGGAATGCATAAGCTGCAGTTACATGACTATGCAGGATATTCGCTTGTAGTTGGGGCCGTAGAGCTCCATTCCTGCTTCCTGGTCATCTGATACCGCCTTTTCCTTGATTTCTTTTCTAAAGTTCTTCTTCAGGAACCTTTCAAGATCAGTATCCAGGTTGTCGCACGACGCTGAATCAACAGTGTCGGCCCGACATAATGGACAAGAGTCATGACGCTTCTGCATTTTGACCACACAGCGGATGCAATATACGTGGCTACAAGAGAGACGTACGGCACGCCACGTGATTGCAAAGCAGACTGGGCATAGATAGTCGTCTATCTGTGGTACAAGTGAGACTATCTGGGCCGAGATGGCAGCACACATGTCCCTGGCAATAGAGCCAGACATGATGCGTGTAGAATCGATAGATTGAGGGAACACCTTTGATATACCAAAGGAAGTGCGCTTGTCAAACTTCTTCAGAATTTTAGTGATAGCCATACGGTTGATCTCTTGGAACTGAAGGTTCTTGAGTATAGTGGCGTTGAGCTGCATAAAACGCCCAAAGGCCTCGCGGCTCTGGGGTCTCGTGAAACTGCTTTCGAGCTGCTGCTTCTTCGCCTCGTTTTGGAACCATTGGAGTTTCTGAAGAGCTTCCGAGCTCTTTCTTGTGCCGCGAGATGTTTCACGAGTAGAGAAGAAGACCTCGGCTTCGAGATATAGTTGGAAGACCTGGCGCCATTTATTGACGTCTGTCCGGGAGAATCGCGAGGGGCGCGAAACCATAGCCACGATATCTTTCAGCGAATCTATCTCGATGGATAGGGCCTTCTCTTCCTTGGCTTGGATTTTCTCTAGACCGCTCACGTCCTTCTGGAGCATTGCAAAGAACTGTGCATCAAAGCGTAGAGGAACTTGGATGACATCCGGGCTAGACTCGCTTCTGTCTTGAGAGATGGTGCTCTTGTTCGAGGAGTCATGCTTGCTCTCATCGTCGCTCCTCGAGGGTGAAGAGGATCTAGACGATTCGGCATCGGAGTTGGAGACACCTTGCTGTTTCTCGATGACACGCTGGATGACTTTTCGAGACGCAGAAGTCAAAGTTGCGTCGACAGGCGTACCGTCTTGGACGCGGACCAAGATGTTGAGCTTCGGCTTCAGAGCATGTATTTCGGACTCTATTTCCAGTGTCAGCAATGGCATACAGCATATAGAGTGTTACTATAGCTTGAACCCATACCTTCTTCGAGATAATACTTCAGCTTCACATCTGACGTGGCAGAAGATGACACCAGCTCCTGCACAGTATCAGGATCAAGGCCTAGATCACGCAACTCATTGATGATTTTCTTAAGGCATTTTTTGAGCTGACTGTACGGGATTGCGTGTTCAACCCAATGCGGTGGAAAGCCTAGAAGCGCAGTGAAAAATTGGGGATTAGCTCTAGCCCACTATATATCAGTGTCATATAGTAATGGATGGTAGGCGGGTAAGATAGAGTTCGACAATGCCAACCGGCGCATGCAACGTCTGCAGGTCTGCAGATCACATGGCAGAAAAGGATCATCATGTCTGAGCCGATGACAACGTTGGCGTTGATCCAAGACAGACAAACAAGCGTAGTTTCGCCAAGGAGGGCAGGGCACAGACTACGGAATGACAATCATACTGAGTGGCAATCACTTACCTTCGCGCTGCAGGGCTTCTTTGAAATCATGACCGAACTTCATGGCGGAGCGGGACTGGTAGGTATCGGATATATAGAGATGAGGGCTAATGACATAGACAACGAACCAGGCATTCTCTATAGCGAGCGAGCCATGGTCTATTGATATATGAAGACAAGCGAGGTGAATAAGAAAAAAGGCAAAAAGAGGAGACAAGATTAACAGGAACCGGGGAAATTAGCGGTACAAGCCATACTAATATAGAGAAGCTCTGGCGATGGCAACTAGCTCAAAAGCAGGCTTAGATGCAAGCGCTCAAGGGGAGAAAACGAGGAGGTACTCTATGTATTTGTATCTGTATATCGAGGCCACCAAAAGCTCCACAGGGGTAGAGTATCTTGGAGTAGGGCAAAGCAAAGAAAACAAGAGTCATTTATTTTCTGGCGATGAATGATCGATGTACCTTGCAAGTACCTCCCTACGCTCAAAGTTCTAGAACCTGGGCGTTAGTGTGGCCGAATTTTCTATTGCCTGAAGCGGCAAACCGCAAGCGCTCTGATACATTTGCGGTACTACATAGTGAATATTTCCGCATTAATACTAGTTACTAGTAGTATTCTACAGAGGTACAGATATATGCAGTATCTGTATGCCCATTAAGACACAGCCTAGGCCTTATGTCGAATCTTCTTCGGCGTTTCCTTTTCACAAGCCAAGACTTTCATTCTGGAAATTAGTCCAAACAATTAATAATAATAAAGCACTCGGCCAGAAAAAAAAATGAAAAAAAATGAAAAAAAATGAAAAAATGAGTCGATCTGACGTCAACTTGAGAAAGAAAAAAGAGTCGTTTTCTAACTGTGTATTTATTTATGCACAAATAGCCAAATCAATTAACAGAAGGAATTGTTTCCCCCACTAGAAAGCGCATGTCAGAATTTTTGATATCTAGATTCCACACTTTCCTATAGCCCAATTGGAGCTACCTTCCTATCGCATCATCATACAGGGCGCCGCAAAACTTATACGGCCTTGAGGCTTCATATCGAGGGTTTCCATAGCCCGGTTTAATCAGTGGCATCGATTTCGTCATGGGTGCTCAGCAGTCAACCAGCAGTTCTGGCAGTGGTGATTCTGGAGCTCAAGCGCCCACCAAGACCTGCTACTATGAACTAATAGGCGTTGAACAGACTGCCACAGAAGACGAGTAAGGCGCAATGGCCCCCTTGTAGGTCTTGCAGGTGGAGTGGTCACTGCTAACCGGTTTCATCTTATGCAGAATCAAAAAGGCCTACCGACGACAGGCGCTCAAGCACCATCCCGACAAGAACCCCGGCAATATCGAAGCCGCGACGCACAAGTTTGCCGAGATCCAGACAGCGTATGAGATCTTATCAGATCCCCAGGAGCGCAGCTGGTATGACTCGCATCGCACGTCCATTCTCAACGGATCCGATCCCGACAATGTCGGCGCCGCGACGGCCGAGTTCCGCAATGTCCGTATGACACCCACAGACGAGATTCTTGCGCTCGTCAGTCGCTTCAACAACAGTGTCCGATTCACAGACGAGAGGACCGGCTTCTACGGCTGCTTGAATGCTACATTTATCCAGCTAGCGGACGAAGAGCTCGCAGTTCTCGATCCTCTCGAGTCCACGCCCGTACATTATCCAGCATTCGGCACTTCCAGCAGTGACTACGACTCCGAAGTCCGACTGTTCTATGCCGAGTGGCTCAACTTCTCAACCCAAAAGTCATTCGCGTGGGTCGAGAAGTATCGTTTGTCAGAGGCTCCTGATAGACGAGTACGTCGCTACATGGAGAAGGAGAACCAAAAGGCTCGACAGGACGCTATTCGGGAATACAACGAGGCCGTCCGCTTCCTTGTTTCGTTTGCTCGGAAACGTGATCCGCGCTATAAAGCAAACTTGCAGACCGATGCCGAGCGTCAACAATCACTCAAAAACGCATCAGCCGCACAAGCCGCTCGTGACCGTGCAGCAAACCAAGAGAAAATCGGAAACTTCTCTCTGCCAGACTGGGCCCAATCCAACGACCCTGATAACCATAGCGGCACCTTGGGGGAGGAAGAGGAAGAAGAGCAGATCGTACATGAAATCGAATGTGTGGTTTGCGACAAGACCTTCAAGAGTGAGAAGCAGTTCGAGGCTCACGAGAAGAGCAAAAAGCATATCAAAGCTGTTTATCAACTCAGACAAGAATTGCTCCGAGAGGAAAAGAAACATGGTTTAAATAAGACAAATGCCAAGGCCCAGAACCCGGTAGTTAACGAAGATGAAACCACATCTCAGCCTGCCGTAGTACAACAAGACGGCGATATAGAACCTCTAGTAGATAGCATATCAAGCGTCGAGCTCGAAGATTCAACTGAACAGGTCCCCTTAACTGGACTCGAATCAACGGGCCCAACACCTATAACACCAGGAAATGAGAGTATCGAGAAAGTCGTTCCACATACTGATTCTTCCAACACCGTCGATGCCCCGTCACTTGAACCGACATCACCAACTCCGCCTAAAATAGGCAAAGCCAAGGCAAAACGCCTCAAGAAACTTACCCGCGACGAAAAGGAGTCTCAAGGTAGCCAAATATCTGTAAGTTTAATTTCTCCACAATCAATACCAAATAGCTAGACTAATCTATAACACTAACAAATACACGCTGGCTCGATAGTGTCAAGTCTGTAATGAAATCTTCGATTCTCGTACTAGACTTTTTGCGCATATCAAAGAGCTCGGACATGCAGTTCCAATATCGGAGTCACAATCCTCGCGCAAGACTAAAGGTAAAAGAAAATCATATAAGTATGACTATTAGAAGTATAAAAATAAAAATAAACGTTCCATACCCATAGTGATAGTTGAAATCTCATTACTACAGCCACAAAGTTAAAAATATAGTGGGAAAAAAGGTATGAATATGTGTTGACATTATACTATAAAGATAGGTCTTCAACTACAACTGTCACGATGTGGCCAATCTCACTCAAAATCATCCGTCTCATCCATGGACTCGACCTCGTCGATAGCCTCTGGACGTTCCGTGACGTTCTTCATGGGATTCGAGTCAAAGACAGAGATCACCGGTCGACCTTGAACATGATTCACACCTGCTCTCCACTCACGCCACTCTTGTTCAGTCCGGATCAAGAAGCCAATAAGCATGCTGGGGTCCATCTCTTTGATTTTTAGTTTGCGAAGTCGCCGGGTATGTACCGTAGCCAGTTCCTCTTCGGTGTAGTCTTTAGCGTCTCTGTGGTAATGCAGTGCAGTTTGTGTTATATGAGGATCGAGATAGAAGAGGGAGAGTCCCTGCGCTCCGACGAAATAATGCGATGATGATGGCCGCCCTCTACAGTAGAATATGTCAGCTAATATTCAGTCATGATATCCATGGCACTAAAACTTACCCCGCGATGCCTACAGACTGCGGCATCTGTAGTGTGGCAACCAATGCCTCCCAATATAGCGGGTTCACTTTATCTGTGCCTAGACGCGTGGTCACGAGGATTAGCGTCGGTATGAATGTTTCGCTGGTAAGCTTTGCGACCTCCATGAAGCCGTCCTCGTAGACATCTGCGCTATCTCCAGTGGAGTATACCCTGAAGCCAGCGTCATTTTTGTTGACCAGGGCCCTATTCACAGTCAGCAGTGTTGATTATCGAGCTGGGAAAAGTTGGATTTGTATAGCATACTGGATACATCTTGCGGTTGCAGATGGGCCAAACCACTCTCCTGGATATTTCCCACATGCCGCAGCTCCGTGGCTCACGAAGTTGTGTATCGAATATGTTGCCTCGGGGTGGTCTGCAAATCGTGAGATTATTTTTCGTTCAGCAGTATCGTCTTCTCCTAATCGCCAGTCTATTGAATCGCCAGGACTGTTAGTAATACAGATCATGGAAGTGCTGATAGTATAGATTGTTTCAAAATACCTCTCCCCATGGCCTGGATAGCCATGGCATTTGCCAACAAGCTTTGACCAGTCCGGATCATGCATCCCCATCCAGCATCAGACGTAAAGTTTGGCTGGTCTATGAACTGGTTTTTGATACGCATAGTGAGCGAAAAGGCATCAGCGGCATTTGGATCTTCCGATTTAGCGATCGGCTCAAACTCCGACCGGTACGTCAGCCAAAGCCTGGATTGAAAGTCGTCCAGGAACGCAGTTGGCCAGCCGCCCTCATCGCCCTCGGTATTATCGACGTTGCGGAATAAGGACGACGGAAAGCCGTTCGTGGCAGAGGGTAAGCCAGAGGCGACTGTCTGTGGTGTGTTTTGTGATAATTCTGAATCAGCTGCGGCGCTGGCTAAATGTGCGTGGGTGGCCGTCGAGTTGCTTGAATCGAGGTCCGTGGCTGGTTCTTTTGAAATAGAGGAGCCAAGCTTAGAATCGGAATCGGCAGCGGGGTGCTGCATCACAGCTGGCTTTGTTTTGGGTGGTGATGAGAGATCGTAACGGCATCCTAGACACCAAATCGAGGCGTCTTCCATCTGGTTATTCGTCGGTTCTGGGTCCCAGAACATCTGTACAAATCTTTTAAGACGGGCAGGGTCGACGACACTCATTATGAGACGGTTTTGCTGTAGGTGATGCTTATGAAATAAATAGTCTTGTAGCGGACGTTAAACAGTTCAATACTAAATGAGGTGCGATAAGGTTTGTGGAAACAAAAGAGCAGATGACATCAGATCCCTGGCAGCAAAGGCGGCAGCTAGGGGCATGGGCGAACGTGATGATGTAACCAAGGCTATGTAAGTTGCGACTAGTTGTAACTATAGTTAGCTAAACAATATTGTATACAAATATATGGCATTCAAATTATGTAAATTATGGTCTCAAGAAGGTAACGGTGTATACATTCGTGATGAATACAAATGCATAATATATATATATATGCTCCCATTTGGATACCTTTATATGGTGGGGAACATGCAGAGCTGAAAGTCACTAAATAAGCCACAGACAGAACATGTGATCACCAGCATTGAGTTGCATGTACATGTACTGATAGTTGTATATGTATATGCAGACTGACCTGTTCAGGCCTAACAACTCTCCGCAGATATCCTCGTAAATATGTATTTCTAGACATTAAAAGAAGATATTCGACAATCTTTCTACTCGAGCATGAGATGCATACATATTGTATGGGGGGGGCTTTTTAATTCATTTATCCTATAAACATATTGTATGTACCAACGCGCAATCAAATAATTCCTGTTGACTTCGTTTAACAACTCAATGTCAGCAAATAACCCTCACATACCCTAGTGGCACTTGAACAAATATCTCATGTTCCCTAATTCCGCCTATTAACCCTTGTAATGTTTTCACGTTTGGACAAAATTATTGACCAGTACTTTTTTTCCTAGAAAATATCCAAAACAAAACCATCTCGTCCTTTTCGATACTATTTCGTATAAGCCTTATCAAACCCATTCCATATCTCAAAGTCATTAATAACTCATATCAACATTAATACAACATATGGCTTTCTCAAGCCAGTATGGGTCATAGGCGAAACAAAAATTGTGGTGGAAATAACGGCGATAACTTGGGTGGTCATCAGTTGACTCATTACGTCAACCACTTTACTTCTGGTACGCCTACTACTCACAAATATTCCAGTGATAGCTCACACTAATTTTCAGGCTAGAAGAACCCTTCACTCTCAAACAGGAAGCTAGAACCTCCGGTCGTCATACGTGGACAACGGAAGATCAGCTCTGGAGAAGGCCCGTCACTTTTATCAGCGCCGGAACAAGCCAGCCCCTCCATGAATTCAATATCCTGAACGATTCTCCAGAAAAACAATTACCGATCCCAAGTATTTCTGCCAAACCACAGGCCTCGAAAGAACAACCTATACCCACCGAGTTAGTCGAGATTCAGCCGACACCACCTACGCCGCACATCGAACCCTTGGTTAGAGCACCATCGCCCACTCTGTCAGCCACAAGTAGTATCGACATCATCATATTCAAGGGCCGGAAGAATATACGGCGTTCTGAAAGTACCGACAAAGTATCAAATATACAATCTACTCTAGCCCCCAAGTCCCCGACTCCGGAGGGTGCCTCTTTCGCCGTAGTAAACACCGACAAAAACATACGTATAGACCCGAAACCAACTTCTAAGGAGCTACTAGACCTAGCTTCGTTAACTAAGGAGGTTCAGGCGATAATTGACAACCATAAATCAGGCTCTGCAGGTTTCATATCCGATATAACCTCGGAAACAGAGCCCGATATGGTCAAAGGAAGTCATCGGCGGGCAGCCCGCCGTGATTCACGTCATCGAAAGAAAACAAGACGGTCTGGCAACGCTAAAAGCATCTTCCAGGCAACCAATCCAAGCTTCATCATTCAAGATCATGAAGACGACGAACCTGAAACAAATCTCATACTCGATGATTATCTCAACAACATGGCAGAAAATGGCGAGGAATTCAAGCCTACAACTTGGGCTCGTCGTGATCTTGGTGGTGAAATTGGCGACATCGCAATCCATTTCAATGAATCCGATGAAGACGATGATGATGACGGTAATGAAGATATCGACCCACATATCCAACAAGTATTCGATAACGATACCGACCCATTACCTAAGACCGTGGATATGATCAACATTTTGGGAGCAGTCCCTGGCGACGATGACGAAGCTTTAGACACGAGCGGAAACGATGACGATATGGAAATCGACGATAATATATCAGAGGAAGATGACGAAGATGATGCCGAGAACGACGACGACGACGATGACGAATGTGGTAATGATGGTGATAACGATTGTCTAAATGGCGAAGATGACTTCACGGACGATGATGATTTCTTAAATCAAGATGTCATCAGTGTCTTCCCACGACAACTCTTGAAAAATAAATCCAAAGGCAATGCGCCTTTCTTTGATCAAAGTCTTGACCCTGAAATGGCTGATAATATAATCAAACTACGCAACTCAGATCGGACCAAAAAGGTTCAACGCAAAAAAGAGCGCGAGCTTCTCCGTTCTCAAGGACTTCTCGGCAAGAAAACTACATCGCCTAGTGATCTGTCTGCGGTCTACAAGAGTGGTATGCAATATCATGAAATTTTAGAGGAGCTATGGCAGTTTATTGTCTCCGAGCGTCAACAGTAAGTTCCCTTTGTATTATGTTTCAGTTATTGTGCCAAAAATAAACTAACCATTGAATGTTCTCTCACGTAGGATATTCTTCCCGCCCATGTCTCCGGCTTATAGAAAGGGACTCCACGAACTAGCTTACAAGCTCAAAATAACGTCGAAATCAAGTGGAAAAGGCGATAACCGCCGGCCTGTCCTTTATAAGAAGACAGGCAGCATTTCAAATCGTGGGAAGTTTGATGTTATATCAAATCAAATACGCAAACGTCACTTCAAGATTAAGACGTCATCCATGGAAACGTCAACATGGAATCCAGGCAGTAAATCAACTAAATACTCCGAGGGCGAAGTAGTTGGCGGCTCTCTCCCGCATATCGGTAATGAGAATCGCGGGCATGCACTTCTTATGAAAATGGGATGGAGTCATGGTACAGCTCTTGGATTAGAAGATAACAAGGGCATTCTCGAGCCAGTGATGCAGAAGATGAAGAACACGAAGGCCGGTTTGCGATGAGTTTAATAGCATTACCTCTTGAATAATAAAGGTAAACACATCAATCACACATTAACAGCGCACGGTTATGATATAAAAATTTAAGTGTTTAAGTATGATTCCTAAATGAATTTAATTCGTCCCTGAAAAAGAAAACCATATTCTTAAGGTGTAATGTAATGTACAACCGCAAACCCCGATTGACCTTGCAATAAAAAGAGCCCCCTTGAGTAAAAAAGCACGAAAAACAGAAAACAAGACCTTCCGTGACGCATTAGAAAAACCCAGCTAAAAAGAGCAGCTGACGATGTACTTGGATGTGCGACCCATCACCAAGCCCATATCCCGAGAATGAAATTAAAAACAAAAACAAAGGCTACGTCCTTATTTGGTGGAGGAAGAGTACTTGGTGACAGCCTTGGTACCTTCAGACACGGCGTGCTTGGCCAGCTCACCGGGCAGGATAAGACGGACACTGGTCTGGATCTCTCGGGAAGAGATGGTGGACTTCTTGTTGTAGGCAGCCAGCTTGGAGGCTTCGGTGGCGACACGCTCGAAGATGTCTGATGATAAACGTTAGAATATTGTTGATAATATGACGTGAATTGTTTGTTTGATTGTTTGCTTACCGTTGACGAATGAGTTCAGAATGGACATGGCGCGGTTGGAGATACCAGTGTCGGGATGGACCTGCTTGAGGACTATCGAAAAATGTTAGATGAGATCATAGTCATCGGTTTTATCGCGAAATCACATACCCTTGTAGATGTAAGAAGAGTAAGTCTCCTTGCGGGACTTGGTGCGCTTCTTCTTGTCACCGCTGGAGGCGGTCTTCTTGCCAGCGTCCTTCTTCTCAGGAGCCTTGGAAGCAGTGGAAGGGGCCTTGGAGGCGGGCTTCTTGTCAGCCTTGGGAGCCATTGTGAATTGATGGATTTGTGAGGTGGGTTGAAAAGTTCGAAGAGTTGAGATCGCGCAAGCGTAAGAGTCGTTGAAGAAGATGTTATTGCGTCCGAATTTGAGTATGAATGGGAGAAAAAGATGAATGATGAAATGGTAAAGTCATCGGGGCAGCTCATCCTTTTGTACCAGACTACGACAGGCTATCTCTGCAGTTACTGATTTCTGCGGGTACAATTTACGGCTAGAACCAATGGAAAACACGTGCACGGACCAGACGCGACGCGCCCAGTAACTTGCTATAGCTATTCCTAGGGTATTTCTTTTTTCTTTTTTTTTTTTTACATTTTACATTTTAGCACTGATTGCGCGCCAGTTGCTTGGGGACCATCCCAGAGAGAAAGACCCGCCCCCATAAAACTATGCAAATATGTACCTTATTGGCTCGATTTTGGAACCCTGCTTGTATTTCCCGATAAGGAAGCGACCTGCAGCACAACAGCGCAAAAGCTACATGGCTGGCTTCCTTTGCTCCTTTATTCTGCCTTTATTCTTTCTGCCTCTACCGAACAAGCTCAAGCTTTCCCATCTTTGATCTAATTTGACCGCTATTTAGCCGGTTTCTGTGGCAGTATGGCATTGCCATTCATTCCATGTTATGATAGAAGTAAGTAACCTCGTGATTAGTCGCCATAAGTAACCACCCACCTTGAACAGCACAAACAATAGTACAAGCAACACCATTATTTATGACTAGGTAATCTGGACTTTGTGCAGAAAGCTTTTTATGTTTCAGTAGATAATTATTACTTCGTAAATAATAATTTCAATCATTAGTTAGACGTATTTACATGACGATAGATGTTGTAATATTAGCAATCATTGTCAGTTAGAATCATGAATTTATTACTATCTAACTACATTCTAGCCAAACATACATGCACATGTATTTATGGCTACATAATATTAATGAATTGAATAAAACATCACTAACAGTAACAGCTCAAAAATAAATGTATCAGGTGATAAACTCGACAAGAGAAAGAATATAATTGTTACTTTGTTGAACTAGCAACGACCCTAACCCTTCCAACTGACTTTTTTCGATAGCTTGCTAGTTGAAATAATTCAAACGATGTACAATTATGATTCATTTTCTAACTACAGATACCAAACATCAACATTGATTTAATCGTTATTCTAGTCTTTGCCCCTATACATACTATGTATACAAGGGTTATGCTATAGGGTGGGAGAATTCACAGAATAATAGTACATGTATTTGATAAATTAATAAAAAGGCAGTTAGAACTTAAACGTGGTCGCGTAAAGAGCAATGATCCAGACGCGTTGTGCTATTACTGAGCTTTATTATTATTATTTTTCTTCTCTATGTGGCTCTAACATCATATGGTAAGCTTCATTTTGTTGCAGGCAGGCCGGGCCAGGTAGTTGATTATTGTAAAAGAGGCTGAATTTTGACAGTAAAAAAAATAGTGGACCCTACCCAAAAAGTCTGATTTCCATTTTTGGGGCTAGCGCAGAGTGGGCCCAAACACGGTGATCCGTGACGGTTTACCAAAACGCGAAAACTACATAATCAACAGCTCCCCTAGCTTTATCTAAAAGTTGACCAAAATTTTCTCCTTCATTCATTTTCAACACAACAACACATACGTTTTTCATCTTGCTCTCGTTCGCCAGAACATTTCAACTTTACTTTTTCCCCCAACCAACAACCTTCACACAACTTTCAAAATGACTGGTGGCAAATCCGGCGGCAAGGCTAGCGGTTCCAAGGCTGCTCAGTCGTAAGTTAATACCGCATGTCCTATCACATAATTACAAGTACTAACAACGTCGCCAACAGCCGTTCTTCCAAGGCTGGTCTGGCCTTCCCCGTTGGTCGTGTCCACCGTCTTCTCCGCAAGGGCAACTACGCCCAGCGTGTCGGTGCTGGTGCCCCTGTGTACCTCGCTGCCGTTCTTGAGTACCTCGCTGCCGAAATTCTTGAGCTGGCTGGCAACGCTGCCCGTGATAACAAGAAGACCCGTATCATTCCCCGTCACCTTCAGCTCGCCATCCGCAACGATGAGGAGTTGAACAAGCTTCTGGGTCACGTTACCATTGCCCAGGGTGGTGTATTGCCCAACATTCACGCCAGTAAGTTCACACCGCATACGTCACCTACTTATCTACATATGATTCCAAAGCTAACATATCCCAGACCTTCTGCCCAAGAAGACCGGTACCAAGACTGGCAAGAGCTCCAGCATGGTTCTGTAAATGCGCCTTGTTACTTTGCTTTTTTCATCGTTTGCAGTCAGGTTGGCACTTTCACCTTCGGTTGTCATGAGTTTGGGGTAATTCGGAATTAAGGGTTTATTTCACGGTTGAATTTTGCGTTTTTTTCGTACGTGTTTGGGTTGTACATTAATCCGCCATGGTACTGGCGGTAACGAATAAGAATTGTTTTTGCTCCCAACATATTTTTGATATCAATACAAAGCTAATATAGCTAGATTCTACACAATCCTCTTGACCACTTTGAATATTATGAGAATATCATGTATAAACATGAGCGATTTGACCAGTAATGACTTTTGTATTTATCGTGTTCGGAATGTATGCTATGCATGTTGTATAATAGATCATTACGTTATATTCTGGATATCGATATTTTAAATTATATTCTGTGGTTGGATGTAGTTCGATGTTCTGTAATTCCAGGTTCTGATGGTGGTATGGTCGGAGGCCAATTTGTACTTTGGGTAGAATGAAGCGGCGCGTTCTGTCGTGAACTTAGTGTTGACGAGGAGCTATTAACTGGGTTAGATGAATCGGTCGAGAGTAAGTTAGACTATACAACTTACGGTCAAGGTATGGTGCCGGTAGATTGCGCTCATATTTGGATCCTAGATATCACAACGTTTAGTCTCATTACACATGGAAGGAATGCATATATAGATATATAGTCATGTATATATGCTTGGGAGTATATGTTGTTGAGTGAGATAGATATGGACTCACCTCCAGGTGCCGTGGGGGGAATGTATGGTTCGGGATGTTTCCATTCCTCTAGTAGCTTTTCTGTTTCGGTGAGAAGAGCCTATTGATTGAGAAGTCGGTTAGCGATACGAACGTAGCGACATGTCAGATTGGGTGACGGTGAAGTTGTACTCGTTGCAATCTTGGATGGTTCACATCGCGGTTGGCTTCGAAGAGAGATCGAATGTAAAGAGCCTGGCCTCGCCAGATATGGCGGTGGACGGCCCAGTCGAGGGCGAGCTTAAGAGAGCGGCGGTAGAGCGAGCTAGAAGTACAGGTAGGGTACAATGGTAAGCGCATGTTTTGGCTTATGATAACAGTGTGGTTTCGGTTGCGCCATTATAGAGAGCTAGGAACCAGTAAAGACTTACAGAGCCGCTTGCTTGGATGCCATGGTGATAATTGGTATTTCAAGTGGCAATTGGATTGTTGTAAGCCCGAAAAGCGCTATTTTAATGAATCAATTGGATCTGAATTCGTAGTGCTGTTCAGCATTTACGACTAGAACTAGAGCAAAAAGGTTATGGCGCCGTATAGTTTCACAAAGGCTGCCAGCAATTGGGGATTTTGACTCTGAATTTTGGCTTGGTCTATCTATAGAGTCTATGGAGTATGGAGATGATTTCGGTGCCTTGTGGCCTAAGTCTTGCCAATCAAAACACCTGATTAGTCATGTGTGGAACTGTGGAATTGATGGACGAAGCTCAGGTCACGGGGTTAGCCAATGAGCGTTGAGACGGGTCATCTCGGGCATCCTTCTATGTACTCCCACCGCAAATTACAATGACTAGGTACTCTAGACGTTAAACTCGGCTAGATTAAGCTGTAACGCGTGCGTCTTTTCCTGCCTTTGCTGTGAGGAAAAGTCAAAGACTGCAGATGACAATTGCTCAAAACCAAAAAGGTTGCAGAGGGTCCAGATTTGAGCTACCCCGATTGTACCGATTCAGCGAGCTTCAGCCGACACAATTTCCATTCAATTTTTTTTTAACTGACAAGGCACGTCTTGCTGTATCTTTACTTTCTTGTATTCCACTACCCAAAACACCACAAACGCCATCATGTTCTCGACGAAACTCGCCCGTGCTGCCAGAGTCGTGCAGCTTCGTCAGCTGCAGTCTGGTCGCCAGATGCCTCTGCCTCTGATGATGCAGCGCATGCAGAACTATGCCACTGTCTCCATCAAGGTGCCGCAGATGGCCGAGTCGATCTCGGAGGGCACTCTGCGCCAATTCAGCAAGAAGGTTGGCGACTACGTCGAGGTCGACGAGGAAGTTGCCACTATCGAAACCGACAAGGTCAGCATTCCCCAATTTGCTGTTTTATGCTGAGATCTATGGTGTTTTTACAGCCACCAAAAGTGTTGTCGAGCATGCTCCTGTTTTGGAGTTGCTTGACATGACGTCTTGGGCTACTTTCTTGGCAAAATGTAGCGGCACCTAGTACGATATGGTGCATGGACATATCAGCTGCCAAAACATTCTCCCAGCTTGACTTTTACATCGTCAACTAACTATTCTACTTCTCAATGCTATAGATCGATGTTGCTGTCAATGCGACACAGGCAGGAACTGTAACCGAGCTTCTTGTCAACGAAGATGATACTGTGACGGTTGATCAGGCTATCATCAAGATTGACACTGACGGCGCCGCCCCTGCCGAGAAGCCAAAAGAGACTACCGAACCCGCCAAGGAAGCACCCACTGCCGCTGCCCCCAAGACAGAGGCTGCTGCTCCCGCCCCTACTCCTAAGAAGCCTGCTGCTGCTTCTCCTGCACCTGTTGCGGCTCCCGCTTCCGTTGGAGACCGTGGTGAGCGTCGCGTACGTTTCTACCATTGAACTCGATGTCTAATATTCCTATAATGCGAATTCTAACATGTCTTTACATATACACAGGTGAAAATGAACCGTATGCTGCTGCGCATGTCTGAGCGTCTCAAGCAGTCCCAGACCACTACTGCGTCTCTCACGACCTTCAACGAAGTGGACATGTCCTCCTTAATTGAATTCCGCAAGTCAATGAAGGATGAGGTTCTCAAAAAGACTGGCACCAAGTTTGGCTTCATGGGTGCCTTTGCCTATGCTTGCTCGCTGGCCATGAAGGACTACCCTGTCATCAACGCCTCCATTGAGGGTGCCGGTACTGGTGACACCATTGTTTTCCACGACTACGTCGACATCAGCATTGCTGTCGCTACTGAACAGGGCCTTGTTACTCCCATCATTCGCAACATTGAGAATATGGGCATTCTAGGCATTGAGCGCGGCATTGCTGAGATGAGCAAGAAGGTAAGAATATACATCCTCACTGAAGCATTGGATAAAATGCGTCTAAGTCATCTAAAACCAGTCATTTTCTAACTTATTGATATCATCTAGGCCCGTGACCGCAAGCTGACCATTGAGGATCTTGCTGGTGGTACTTTCTCCATCTCGAACGGTGGTGTCTTTGGCTCTAAGTTGAGCACTCCCATTATCAACCACCCTCAGAGCGCTATCCTAGGTCTTCATGCCATCAAGGAGCGCCCCGTCGCTGTCAACGGCAAGATCGAAATCCGCCCCATAATGGAGCTCGCTCTCAGCTACGATCACCGTGTTATCACCGGTCGCGAAGCTGTTCTATTCCTCGATACCGTGCGTAAATACATCGAGGACCCTCGTCGCATGCTCCTCGAGGTGTAAGTAGGCACGACTGCAGGAAATATAGACTGTCATTCGCATGTATAGACTACTGTACAATATGCCATCCTTTTGCTTTTATGATATCTTTTTTTTTCTTCATCGGCGTTCAATCATAGAAAGGTCCATTCGAAATAGTACATAATTTGACATGTGAAAAACCAAATGAATGTTGACGATTTCAATTTCAATTACATTCATTAATCTTATGGAATTATGTAGTTATGAATATGTGATCCGCATTTCCCACAACTATCAGAGACCACTCTCTTCTAAGAACGAACCCGACTTTACTCTGTCAACACTTATATCTTTCACTGATCTTTAGAGTTCCATTCGCCCACTCCAGGGAGACATACTCATACTTGATAGGCAGTATTTTGAAGGTTTAGAATCTACGACTTTGTGACACGTGGCCTACCTAACATTTGATATGTTAATACAAAAAGAAGGACTACAAAATCTCTCTACCTGTGCCTACAAAGAAGCAACAAGAAGCAAAGGGACTAATACTTCATATATTGATTGGACTATCTATGGGCAACAAAACATAGTTAACATAAAGAATGACAAAACACAATTGAGAGGATCTAAAAGACAAGTAGAATGAGACATGATATCTACCGATCTCTAAATGACCATGACATAAGACTCCACAAAGCTAAATAAGCTAGATATAGCAAAGCCAGCCCTAGAAATAAGAAACTAAAAGCTTAGCACAAGCGGATCTAATACAATACTCGGAAACAAAGTTTATCAAAAAAACACCTCTGTACTGGAAAAAGACAAATATCAATCAAACTACAACAATGAAACCGCTAATTAACATGAAAACGACGATCTAGACTGTAATAAAAAGTGCATAATGAGGACGTAATGTCCAAGAAGCTGGAGAAGAGGGGTAGTAGGAACATAAGAGGAGAGATATAGAAGAGTAGAGAGGCGAGACACATTTGATTAGGGGAGATATTGAAAAATGGGTTATAAACACACCTTTTTTATATATCTTTATTCATTAATCTTATGGAGCTATAGAGCTATGAATATGTTATAAACACAACTACAAAGCTATCCAGCTGCTCAATATTGATGTGTGTTTCCTAAAAAATCAAGCTTAATGAGTAAATTGTTGCCTATATATATATATATATTTACTTTACCAAACCATCATTCAGTCAGTTGCTGAGAATGTCAGTGTAGCCTCAATACTGTCAACGTACCACAAGGGGCCGTATGACCCAACACCTTTGTAGACTCTGACGTCGTTACATAGGATCATCTATCCGGCATGTATACGACTAGTCTCATCACAAGATACATTAGAGCATATCTATAGGGTACTCTGATTTGCTTTGAATACATCTGTTGCAAACTGGCATTGCTTAGGGGTTGGACAGGATTCTAACACACTGGGAGAATCGTATCCAAGTTGAGGCTAACTGTATCTCGGAATGGGCGAGGGTTAGTGATATAGAGATCATAGGAGAAAGGATAGCGATGAAAACTGGAGGGTGAGGGTGTAACTGGGTAGAGAAACGATGTGGCCAAAGAATCACAGAGAGACTATCGATATTGGAACCCAAGAACATAACAGATAGAGGTTTGTTTGGGTTGGATGAGATCGAGGTACTGTGGAAAAAGATATGACCTGGAAGTCAGGAGAAAGAAGGTGATATGTAATAAAGAAGAAAGGTTTATAGGAATAAAGAACACAAGAAGGAGGCTTTAGAATGAAAAAAAGACATAGAAATTAAGCTAGAAAGCTTGCTAGGAAGATACATGTGACCTGAAAACCATGAGAAAGAAAACTAGTATGAGAGCAAGAGAAAAATTTGCGATCTTCATGACACATAATCACTGAAAAGTTATGAACGACGAGATTTTCTCAGTGATAGGAAAGTCATGTAAAATAAAATAAACATTGAAACTGAGATCGTCAAGATATAAGAAAAGCATATATTGAAAGTATGAAAAGAAGACCGATAGATAACTAAATACATGAGAGTGAGATGTAGGTATTTGAAGATTTGTGTGGCATAAATAATGAAAGTAATAATTTAAAAGGTTCCACAAGGATCTGAGAGGGAGCAATTAGACAGAGACAACTGGAAAAGCAGAATACCAACTCAAATAGAATTTGATTCTAGGAATGACAGCTGGGATGTTTCATAACGAGCTATGTTTTTGAGGATTTGATATTGAAGTTGAGCCCAAGTTTTGATTCATTTTAGAAAGTCGAATCGAACCAAGTACTATTTAGCCGCCTCTTTTTTCTGACTGTGGTAGCATAGGCTCCGCTCCGGTGGGCTCTTTTTTTCTGGACGAAGTTGGGATCAGGGCATCGGCGAGAGTCTTCTGGTTCTTATTGATGTAAATACGACTTAATGATGCAGAACGAGTGTTGGATGTTTACCACATATGAATGAGTAGTGGAGGCTGTGAATAAATTGGCTTTAAAGAAGGTAGATTGTTTAATGAACATAGAGAAGAAATCACTTGGAAATATATAAGACACATAGTTTGGAAACACAAAGAGGCTATGCTATATCAAAAAGAAACAACTAGATAGAGAGAAGGGACCACAAGCATAGCAATTGCTGACAAGGGAGGATAAAATCCGCATGATAAATAGCTTATTAAAGGGTGAGGATGAGAGAGTAATAATAGAGTTATGTAAAACTTGATCATGATTGTAGATAGTAAACTCCATGGAGAGTAAAAGAAGAATAAGCAATGTCGAAAGTCTGAGGAGAAGATTCCAACCGAACTAAATCATGAGATGAGAATATAAAAGACTTGAAGGTCATAACGAGATTAGAAATATCAAGGGTTTCACCCGAATCTTAGGGGAAGCAAGACCGGACAGAGAGAAAACTAGACAGACAGATCACTAACTCCAAGTTCAAGGAGTGTAAAGCAGGGCAATCTATGATAGCTGCTTGAAAGCGGGGTTTCTCCATACTGTTATGGTAATGTTGAAGCACACTATGGAAGGGCCCTCCTGGTGAAGTATCTTGATTTTAGTAGGCGTGATATGAAGATCATAGAAGAGAGAGGTGTATGAGAACCAAGAGGATAGAAAAAAGTAGAGAAATGTTCGGAGGACCTGTGATCTGGACATCATAGAAAATAATTCGATCTAGAGAGCATGTAAAGAACATGTTGTACACAAATTAAATGGGTTACAGGAAGACGGGATATATTTAGACAGAAAGATGTCATATGAGAATTCTAGGAAAAATTCTTAAGGTAGCAACCATGAGAAACAGGCGAGATTTCTATGCCATGGAATCACTAAATGATCATAAAGGTCGAGACAATATAAGTTCCAGGAGACCTATTCATAGAAGAAAAAATATTGGACCTGAGATTTTGCTATGAAAAGGAAAAGACAACCAAATATCGAAAGTTTTAAGAGTAGATTTAGGTGGAACTAAAAACACAAGTTGGTATAGATACTCATAGAACTTCAGTGTTAGATTGAAAACCACAATTTTGAACGATGACCTCAATAATAATCTAGTGAACTGGCAGAGGTGGTCGAAATAAGACTCCGATCTGTTTAAAGTATAAAAAAAGAGATAGTATAGGAAAAGAACAGAAGAAAGACAAACAGGGAGGAAAAAGAGTTTGCAAAGAGTGTGTGCTGAAGATGTCAAGATAGGTCCTGGCCTAAGCAGAACCGAAGAGTCTTGACATTAGAGTTGGATTATCAGAACATATATAATTGGCTATCTTAGGGCTCACCATACTTTCATTTCAGCAGCCTGTAGGTTAGAGGTATATATTTTTCTATTGTAGAGGGCTATGGGCCTAGTTTCATGTATATGATGATAGATATCGTTGTCCGCAAGTTTTTAATTTCTTTTTCTTTCCTCTTTATATCTTAGTGGATCAAACTATCCTACCACAGACTGATTGTCTTGTTACCTTTCTGGATCGTTATATAACATTCTCTTAGATGAGCATTGAATAAATCACAATTTAAACAGTAGTGTAGTCAAGAATTGGCATGTCAAAGTGAGATGCAGCATAGAAGCTGGGCATCTAATGTAAGTTGGAACAAGGGAGATAGAAGATATATTCTACAGACACAATAAACGGGGCCCATAAAGAGTCTATTACACTTTTACAGGTAATACAGTAATTTATATGGGATTGGGTTTCAGTTTTTAGTCTGAAAACGGGATGACCTAATAGGACGGTAGTGATGATCTACCCTAGAAAGTAAGATTGTCTGTCTTTTTATGATTAATCAATCTTATGGGGTTATGAGGATTGGGTAAATTGAGTGGTAAAAAGGACTTGATAAACTTAAGACGAAAAATACTAAAAACAAATCAAAGTGATGGAATAAGTTCATATCCCAAAAGACCATGTATGATAATGTGCCAATAGAGAAGAGTTGGCTCTAGTATGTATTGAAAAAGGCTATATTTCACCATGAGGATACCAGTTAAGCGGGTCTAAAACCCTTACAAAGGGTGTGTGATGAATAATGCTGACATACTACAGAACAAACTTACGAGAACCTGATATGAAAATTTTTCAGACATCATTGACTCTAACTCTGTAAAACCAAGATCACTGCCTGAGCTCTATGTCAGGCTTTATGAAAGGTAACTCTATCCCGTAGGCCTGTGCCATGATTTGAAACACAGTTCTAAAAGTATCATGCTGTCCGACAAGACTTATATTAGAGTTAGTAGAAGAGTAATTTATCTTGTGGTAGAATAAAAATGCTGTCGATTGAGTGTATGAATATACCGTAAAAATATCCTAAGCCTTGGTGGTATGAACATTTGTTTTCTCGTCTCAAGATGCTTGAGCCTCCTTTTGTATGCTTCACCTTATTCTACTACCTCTTTTTTTGCCGAGGCTATAGTTATTCGGTCTACTGATTTGATCTTTGACCTTGCAGATAGTCGAATAATCTGCACCTCTCGATAGTTACTCAGTTTTCAGTTCTGTTTGAACTTCCTCTCCCCACGTTCAATATTCATTATATTATCCGTGCTTTGTTTCGCATAATTATATTTCTAATCTTATAAATATTTCTTGTGATTCGGTTTTCTATAATGTCAATGTTGTCCTATTGTCATAACACTTTGCCCTACCTCTTCTTGGAGAGAATGGCAATAGAAACCGTAAAATGGAACTTAGTAGGAACTCTTCTAGCAAAGACTTGACCCAGGAACCACGCGATGATAAGATCTAGAAACTGCAGCGAGAAAAAATGGGACATTGGAGCCGGAGAATGAGGTGAATTAGGAATTTGTGTAAGAAAGAGGTATATATTGAAGGATAATATCCTAGTAGGGAAGTTAGAGATGACGCAAAAAAGATATGACCAAAGTATTAAGGAGAGAATGGTGATATCGAAATTGAAAGAATGTAATAAATATAGACTTGTTTGGGGGAGATGAGATGCAGTAATTATACTCAACTAGGGCGGTATTTGTTTCCATCCTTTCCCTTACTATCTACAAAAGGCATCTTAAGCTTGAATCAATGATGAAAACTATATATTTATAACTGTTCAATGTAGTTATTTGAATTACTAATTTTAGTAATTTTTGTCTTAGAAAATCAGATAATAACTAGCTTGTGTCTCGTTTGCTGGTAGACAAGCACTCCAAGTAGGGAAGGTGTGCCTTGAAGATGAGGTTACACAATCACCGCATGGCGCACTAAGACTATATGATATAGGAACGTGAATAATTTTTTTGCATATTCTAATGATTTGAATATAAAATATAGTAAAACATAAAGATCTAGTTTGAAATATACCGTTGAATTTCTACAAAATAACAGCACATGGACTTAAAATGATAACGTAACACCACAAAAAGATACAAAATAGAACAAAAAAAAAGAGAATCGCAGCGGATAAGGTTCGAATTACCAGTTGAACTGGAGCATCGGGAATTGAGCCCAATGCGGGGGTCGAACCCGCAGCCTTAAGATTAAGAGTCTTACGCTCTACCGATTGAGCTAACCGGGCCGGGTTTTGATTACGGAAGTTTCGGCGACAATGACGATTCTCGAATCTTGCCGCACCGGGCCGAATAACCCTAACCCTAAACACTACGGCGTTGTATAATCTCAGTGATTCAAGTAATTGTAAGGTTTATTCAAGTCAAGTCAAGCCGGACTGGCTATTTAGCATTCTGTCTGATGAAAACACACTCTGTTGCACCGGTCATAGTTTCTCTTGGCCTTAAAGCTAGACCCTAAAAGGTCATGGGAGATGCTTGAATCGCGCTTCTTCAATTAGTAGTCCCAGGTGTTGGTCAAAGTGCTTGAACACTTTCGTCTGTCTACAATGTGCCTTTATATCGTTTCGAGATAACATTATATAGATATTAAATGGTGAAGCTAAAATCAAATCCAGTGGTCTGTAGAGACTGAGTTGGTGGTCCGCAAAGGGAACTTGCTGATATTAGGTAGATTTTCAATAGTACATAAACAAAAAACTTGCCAAAGGAATCCCTATAAGTCTTACTGATATTGCTACTTTATGTTCGTTCGGACGGGAGTTCTGTGCTTGCCATGTCTTATGATACTTCCGTCGTATTCCTGCTGATGATAATTTTAACTGAAGTTTACATCCATTAGCAGAACAACACCAATTACACAAAAAAGGCACTTAGCCCCATAAAGTTGAATGTGATCTGCTTTAAAGCTGGCAGCTGGCAAAGTGCTCATAGAGGTACATCCCTGACAAAATGTTTTAGCTCTGCAAATGAGTGGTTGTGAATATCAGATCGTACTCTTCTAGTAGTTGATGTTGTTCGTGGTGTTGAATCTGATTGTCACAACCACCCCCTCGCCGGTGCTGAAGCTTACTTCAAAGACTGATGTATGACTACCATGCCGTGGTATTGCTGTGAAATACTAGTAGGTAGACATTCAGTAATGATTCTTTCATTCATTCGTACGGCTAACGAGCACTGGACACCTGACATCATTTTGATGCACTATAGTGACATACGGCCATCATGTATCTTGAATTCTGTGCATAACCATGGAACTGTCGTACAGTATGTCGAGGCCGCTGACCAGTGGCCCCCACAACTCATTTCAGCATTGGACCTAGCCATCTTACATTAGTATGAAATGTACTTGAAGGGCAATCTCAAACCAATTGATTGTTTGCAAATTTGTGCAAAGAGCCCCAAGAGTACAATTTTGTCTTAGGAATTTATATTTACATGGGGTATGCGGTAGATGATGCTAAAATTCGGTCGTATTTTTAGTCTAGATCATCGTCGTGTTAGTTACGATGGTGGTCTGTGCAAATGTATTGTGTTGCTCACTGACTTGCCGTGCTACCATATATTGTGGTATTATAGACTTGGGTAATGCTCTTTACCTCTAGATGCAGTTAACATTTTCTGGCACTGACGGGAAGATAGTCCTCTTGGTTCTTGAGTTCGTATAAGAGAACATTTAATATAGACATGGTGGGCCTAGGTCTGTATTGTTAATTGTATACTAAGCTAGTTTGAAACTGTAGAGATCTAAGAGTTAGCTGAGAGCGTCTACTGTCCTGGCGCAGAACGTCCTCTTACCTCTCGTCGTGTTTTACATATGGCGAAACATTCCACCAATGCCGATATAGATGCGGA
>RMBW01000164.1:0-43417 GCA_004009845.1 Davidsoniella eucalypti | reverse complement strand
AAAATGGGCTCTAATGGCCCCCTGAGGTAGCCCCTTTCTTGCAGCCCTTGAGGCCAGTAAGAAAGAATATGAGCGGCGGCACGATCTCATGATGAACGCAGCCACCCCGGCGCTCAACTTATGGTCCCAAAAGGTCAATGACTTAGACCCGGAAGGAGACCTCGCTGCACTTATCACCCCAAAGATAGATGCATTCGCAATCGAACTTTTGAAGTTCGTCATGGGTGAAAACTCCGTCAAGGAGTGCAAAAACACAGCTCCACAGAGGGCTATCCGGCCCGGCCAGTCGCAGGCCAAGGGACCGGAGGGGGACAATCAACCGTCCCGAAACAAACAGAGGCAACTTATGCTAGAGTTGCCACTGATGCAGTGGCCCTGCCAACTACGAAAAGGACCACCAAGACCGCCCAACAGGGCGCCCCACAAGCAAGGCTGCCGAACAGAGCGCCAAACCATCGAACGCCGTCAACCGAGGCGATGATGGCACCGAAGCGTCCCCTTGGACAAGGAGGACGAATGGGAAACTGTCTCTCGAAAGAGAAGACAGAAGAACAAGAGAGCTAACCAGAACTCTCAGAAACCTGATCACAAGGCAACCTCCAAGACACCGGAGGCACGCCAAGATCACAGAATCTTCGTCCGCCTGGCTGAAAAGTCAAAGAAGAAGGGGGCGGACAGTTTCATTGTCACAAATCAGCTTCGTCTGCTGAATGACAAGATAAAGGGGCCCTTCAGTGTGCCACACGCATCAAGACGGGATTCGCCTGACTCCCCGCAGCTCGGCAGACCGGGCCAAACTCCTGGACCAGTCCGAGGCCATCAAGGCGTGGTTTGGCCCCGACACAACCTGGAAAAAGCATCCGCCTGTGATGCCTATCTAGTGGGGCCAATGGTCAAAGAAATCAGCCTGGGAAGTGAAGGCAATACAGCCATCACGACCGAAATGATTTCGGAGTGCTTCCAAGCGGCCACCAAAGCCACTCCAGAGCACATCAGCCCAATCTGCAAGGGCGAGGAAGTCACCTTCCTGGTGAAGATACCAGCAGTAGGAACGAAAGTTCCCAAACGGATCAAGATGGGTTCTAGGCTGATCCCCCCGGCTACTGCTGGAGAAACCAGAGCCCTGAAGCAATGCTCAAAATGCTTCTCTTGGCACGATGTGAAGCTCTGCTCCAGAGCCCAGCTGTGCAAACACTGCGGCTCCAATGCACACACAAGTGCCGACCATCCTCCCTGCTGCGAGGCCGCGCATGAATGCATATCAAAATGCATCATCTGCCGAGGCCCACACCCAGCAGATGACCCCAGTGCCCACTAAGAAATAGAGTGGACGAACTGGAGAAGCGGGAAATCCGGAAGGCCCAACAGACGAAATTCTTGGAGGCCAGAAACGAGAAGTGTGGAAAACTTCGCACTCCTCAGGCGGACACTGACCACCCCAGGAGGTCACCGAGGCCGCCCCTTCACCGGCCCTAGCCAACGGACACCAGAGCCCCAAGGGAGCTCTACCCCAACCCAGATCTTGCCGGAAGTGCAGGTCGCAAGGGAACTCGCCAGAGATCCCAAGCCCGCCCCACCAAGATCAAGCCTCCGGCGCAGCAACCGTCCCAAACCCAGCGATAATTAATGTGTGATACAAACACAAGAACAATCAATGGGCTGAAGATTTTCCAGCTCAATGCTCATGGTGGTTACGACAACCACATTGCCGCTTTACAGACGGCAAAAGCAATGGAAGTGGACGTAGTTTGCATCCAGGAACCCTTTATTCGGAGGAACCTGGAGGATGCACAGACGGCTCCGATAGACTACTATCGGACATATGCACCATGTGCAAAGTGGGTGGAGCGTCCTAGGACAATTACCCATGTTAGAAAGGGCTTGATCTCGGAGCAGGTCATGACGGCTGATAATGTAGGCCATCGTGACATGGTAGTAGTTCGCCTAGGCAACGGGGTTATGATAGCTAACGTATATAACCCAAACCCGGGCGATGATCAACGCTGGGTAGCTGCTTTGAAGGCGCAGGAAATCGTGCGAGGCAGAAGGCAATTTTGTGCGGGGACTGGAACACACATTCACACTTGTGGGATAGTGGAACCAACGAGTCTTCCGACAGTGACAAGCTGGTAGATTGGGTTGAGGAGTCAGGTGCCATTCTCCTGAA
Source organism: Davidsoniella eucalypti (assembly GCA_004009845.1). NCBI lineage: Eukaryota > Fungi > Ascomycota > Sordariomycetes > Microascales > Ceratocystidaceae > Davidsoniella > Davidsoniella eucalypti. The sequence continues at coordinate 41,250 of RMBW01000164.1, read as the reverse complement.
TGACCATGATGTCACAACATGCCATGCCAACCCCCGGTCGCCCTCAGTGATAGACTTAGTCTTTGCAACCGGGAGCTGAGCAGAGGGCATCTCTGCACCACGGAGGTCCGAACAGATCTGGACTGTGGGAGTGACCACGAAGTACTCCTTACAACAGTGGCCGGTACACTTCCCCACATCTATTCGTGCTGTGAGATACAGGATGGACAAGGTAGACAAGGAGCTCTTCCTGAAAGCTTGTGAAAAAGAATCCGCCAACCTCACATCTGGACAGCTGTCAACCCCGGAGGGGCTGGACGAAGAAGCTCGAAGGATCACTCAAGTACTGGTCCGAGTTCTCGATGAGTCAACCCCAAAGACTGCTGGTAGAGGCGTTGGGAAGCGCTGGTGGAACGATGCCTGCAAAGCCACAATCCAAGAGGCACGACGAGCGAAAGTTGCTTGGAGAGCGAACCGAACAGCTCTATTCTTCGAGCTGTATAAGGCCAAGCGCAAAGCCTTTCGCCGAGAGGCACGAAAAGCTAGGCGGGAAATGTGGCAACGGAACATCGAAGCCATCAACGAGCCAGGAGATGTGTTCAAGGCATTGAATTGGACTCGTGCCAGAGCATCATACAGCATGCCACCTCTGACTTCAAACAGTGGGACAGCGTCCACATCTAAGGAAAAGGCGCTGCTCCTCTTGGACACACACACCAAGCAGAGGAGGCAGAAGAAGAAGTCTCACGCAGGGGAGAAACCCAAGTAGCTAGGCCCACACGAGAACTGGAGGAGCTGACTGAATCGGAAGTCAGAAACGCTATCTTCAAACCGGGAAACACGGCCCCTGGGCAAGATGGCATCCCCAACAGTGCCTGGAAGTTGGCATGGAAGGTCTTAGGGCCAAAAGTGACAGCACTTTTCCGAGGCTGTCTGGAAGTTGGCTGGCACCCCAAGGTCTTCAAAACGGCCTGCCTGGTGGTCATACCAAAGCCAGGCCGTGACAAATCGCTCCCAAGAAGCTACAGACTGATCTCACTTCTCTCAACTCTGGGAAAGGGACTCGAGAGAATTGTAGCGCGAAGACTGGCGGCACAAGCCATTGAACTAGAGATCATCCCCCGCACATATGCTAGCGCAGTACCAAGAAGGGCAGCTACGGACCTCACACTGTTGCTAGCAGACAAGATTAAGGGACGATCCAAGTATGGAGAGATAACCTCTTTTGTCACCTACGACATCAAGGGTGCCTTCGACGCCGTGAAACGGGGCAGGCTGGTTCAAAGGCTTAGAAACCAAGGCTGGCCAACGTCAATAGTCAAATGGGTGGAATCTTTTCTCACCGGACGGGAAGTTTCCCTCTCTATAGAAGGAGACCAACCGGTCACCAGGAAAGTCGGAGGCAGCCTGCCACAGGGCTCGCCGGCCTCACCCATCCTGTACATGCTGTACATGACGAGCCTACATGCGGCGGTTTGGGGTCTGGCCTACGCTGACGATGGCCTCGTTTCGGTCTCATCTAAGAACATTTCAGTTAATGTGGAAACCATTAATGGAACCCTGAAAAGGATAGAGAAATGGTGCAGGGACAATGGTCTTTCGCTAGACTGGGACAAAACAGGACTGTTACACTGCCGAACAAGAGGATGCTCCTCCATGAGTCCAGTTACGCTACCCTGTGGAGTGCTACTAAAGCCTTCCAAGTCTCTAAGGTGGCTAGGTGTATGGTGGGATTCCGGCTTCAACTTTTTGGAACACGCAAAGCAGGTCACTGCTAAAGCCAGAGAACCACGAACGCACTCCGAGCTCTCTCGGGAGTGTACCGAGGACCCCAGTGAGGAGTCTGCTACATGCTGTAAGGAGTTGCGTGCTCCCCCAACTGACGTATGCCTCTTCCACCTGGTCTCCCTTCATGCAAGCTAAAGGGAAAGAAAAGCTAGAGGTAGCTTTGAGAGCTGCCCTGAGGGCCGCACTGCCAGTGTACTGTACCACGCCAACCAGGCTATTGCACATCCTCTCCTCGTTCCCAAACATGGAGATGATACTAAAGGACCTTGATAGAGCCGCCGCCATTCGGGCTTTCACGGTAGACTCCCGGCACCCGCTGTGCATCACAGAGATAGAAGGACACATCGATGTGTACAAGAAATTGCTACCGGTGCCGATTAAAGAGTCGAACAGACTCTTCCCAGAAGAAAAGGGCCCCCGTGACTGTCTGCCACCGCAACTAGACAAAGAAGAAGCCGCCAAACATCATTTGAAAGAGGTGGCTGAGGCAGACCCGAAAACGTTATGGGTTTACTCCGATGGTTCTCGCGATGAGAAGGGCAGGACAGGGGCTGGCTGGGCAGTCTTTTATGAGGGCATCAAACTCTGTGAAGGTCTAGGGTCATGTGGCTCGTTACGAGAAGTGGCCGACACGGAGGCTATTGCTGCAGAAAATGCAGTCCAAGCGGCCATCAAGCATGCTCCTCCCGATGCAGGCAGTCTATATCTGTGCCTTGACAATTTGGGTGTTGCACAACGCATCTCCAATATGGCGGGTAAGAATGGAACTTCTCAAGAGGCTGTCAACAAGATCCGAAGCTTACTCCATGAGTGGAAAGGAGGCACTGAGCGTGTAGAGCTAGCGGTCGGTGGCATTAGATGGGTTCCAGGGCACACTAATGTTCCTGGCAACGAGCTAGTTGACAAGTTGGCGAAACAAGGGTGTACAAGCAATACTAAGCTTGTGGACCTCGACCGCGACCATATGTCCCTTGCTTCCGCCCACAGATGGAAAAACGCACAGCTGAATGCCGACTTCAAGTCATGGATAGCGGAGTGCGAGCCGAGAAAGCACCTTGGGGTTCGTTTTGAAACAAAGACTGTCTACAAGGTGGACTGGTTTAAAGACCAGCACAGATCTACAGTGGGACGGATCCTAACTGCCCGGACAGGCCATGGCGACTTTGCGGAGTACCATGACCGGTTCGAACATACGGATGCGGAAAGAAACTGTCCACTGTGCCATCAACGGAAGGAACCTTTCCATCCCTGGGCGTGCCCCGGAAATAAGAGACCACTCCGGACTAGCTTTGTCAAAAAGCTACTTCGGAAAGAGAGCTCCTGCAAGTATCTTGCCAAGAGATTAGAGGTGAAATGGAGGCATTACAGAGCCCATGCGCCTAGAGAAGAAGCCCCATCAGCGGGCCAGACAAGTACAGCGGAGGGGGGAAGTGACTGAGGAGGTTTTGGTGTGGTTTTTGTTTATGTTTTTGTATGTTTTATTTGCCTTACTGTTCGCAGTTCTGTTTTTCATGTTTTACAACCTTTTTCCTTTTTTTTTTTTTTTTTTTTTTTTTGTATTTGTTTTTGCTGCTCATAGTGGAGGTATGGACCACTAGTTCTTCGGGGCTAGGGGACGGTGTCGTCCCGCACATACAAAGCTATTGAGTTTGTCAAGCGGAGGACTCTAAATATCTGTCCGGTATCCAATCCGGCGTCGTATGATCTTAGTGATTTAGGTAGACGTTAAATATAATCAAATCAAATCAGATAGTACACAAAGAAAGACCATCGCACTCCCCTCAGGGAGCCACACTCACAATCGGAGGGCAGCCTTTTTGGAGGTTCCGGATGCCCGACCCCGTGGCTCGGGAATCTTGTCGCTGTGCTTCATCCATAGCCCGACTCGATTACGCCAATTTTTTGTTTCTTACGGCCACCAGCATCTTAGAGGCTTAGAGGCTCACTATGGTAGCTCCACTGGGGTTGGTTTTGTGGGTCTATCTTTTGGGGAATGGTTTTGTGGGTCTGTCTTTTGGGGAATGTTTTTGTGGGTCTGTCTTTTGGAGAATCGTTTTGTTGGAGGCACTTTTTTTTTCTTTTTTTTTCTTTTTTTTTTCTTTTTTTTGTATTTGTTTTTGTTGCTCGTCCTCCACTAGTTCTTCAGAGCTGCTAGGGGAACGTGTCGTCCCAAACATACAAAGCTATCAAGTTTGTCGAGCGGAGGGCTTTGAACATCTGTCCGGTAATCAATCTGGCGTCGTACGATCAGAGTGATTTAGGTAGGCGTTAAATATAAGTAATTAAAAGAGGCACTATCTAATCTAATCTGATGATTTTAGACGGGTTTTTTTTTTTTTTTTAAATTCTTTTATCTTATGGAGTTATAGAGCTATGAAGATTTAGACGTTAAATAGCAATAAATAAATAATGACCAGACTTGCCGACAAGCCATTTTCAACATCTAACTAGTTGAAGATCAAGAAAGAGACATATATGTGTATTCTTGGTCGACAACTTTCATGTCTCGTAAGTCACGTAATACCTCATGTCGTAGGATGAAGTGTCTGTTGCGTTTATTCGTGCTTACTCCTAAGGCAGCTTGGATTGCATACATCTCTTGTTTACCAAACGGAAATCGTAAAACAGTATCGTTTCGCCTTTCTAGTGGTCCGTGTGACATGGATAGACTTTTTATTGTCTTGTATTGAATAAGAATAAATTCTTTTAGTCACTCGACCACCAGCACCAAGTCTCGATATTTGTTTTTATAGGGCTATCTTTTCTCAGTATAGTTTTGTAGGGACGCTAGTTTTATGCTTTTTATCTTCACCCTTTCTACTACTCGTGCCACGCCCTACGCCATATATGTACATACATATGTTGCAGTATATAATGTGAGGCTTATTTTCTTGTCACACTTAGCTTCGAAGCGGAGTTAGACAACTCCTGCCGGGCACATGCCGATATATCGCTATGAAATATCAATAATACGCATACACTAAGTATCAAATACAAACACAAATATAATATATATATACACATATCTATACACGTACAGCTATGTTGAACAGGAGACTCTTTATGGTTACTAGTATATTGATAATTTGCTAAGTTATAGTTATTGATTTTCCTCCACCCCGATCTTCTACACAAACCACTTCTGGATAGCGTCAGTGAACTGATCAGGATCTTGCATAGGCGCAAAGTGGCTGACATCGCTCAAGATCTGGACTGTGCTACCAGGAATAGCAGCGTGAAGAATCTCAGGGACATCGAGGTTGACAGCCTCCTCGTACTGGCCGCCGACGATCAGCAGGCTTTCGCCCTTGATAGAGGCCAGCTCGGCAGCAGTGAACTGTGGCAGAGTGTTCTCCATGGTGGCTACCTTGGAGCCGAACTGAGAGAAGTCGGCCGAAGGCTGCAGTTCGGCGTACTCAGTGGCACAGCGCTGCACGAAAGTAGTGTAGACGGCTGTGTCTGTGAAAGAAGTGTTGGTCTGCTCGGGCTGGGAACTAGCGCCGTATACAAAGGCCTTGTCGATAGGTGCGGCCGTGGTCGAGTTGATCATCGCCTGCAGGGTAGTGATACCGCCGTCCGACCAGCCGACAACGTGGTACTTCGTAATGGCGAGCTGGTTAAGCAGGTCATAGATATCCGTGGCCATCTGCTGGTATGTGAAGACATCATTGGCGTTGAAGGTCGAGCGACCGTGACCACGGCGATCGATGGCAATGACATAGCGGCCAGCATCGACTAGACGCTGGATGACGCTGCCGAAGTAGGCGGAGTAGCCTAGACCTCCGTGGTCCATGACCAGGGGAGACACACCGGCTTGCTCGTTGTACTTCTGTACCCACATGCTGATGCCGTTGACGTCATACATTGTAGTGCTGATGGGTGCGGGCAGAGCGGGTGTGGCAGGCAGAGTTTCCCAGACAGGAGTATCTCCAGTGGCGCGGATGGCCATGCCGGCGACGGTGCTGGCAGCAGCCAGAGAGGCAATAAGAGATGAACCCAGCATGGTTGTTGGTTATACTAAGTATATAGTAGTAGAGGAGGATGAAGAGTTGGAAACGACTGGATACAGAATGAATGAATGAGTGTAATGAGTGAGTGAGTGAATGTATATTTACTAATCAGAATTGGAAAGTGGATGGAGAGAGCAAAGAAGAACATCTCTCTTCAAGCAGGAACCATCGTCGGTCTTATATAGAACGCCTCGCGAAGCGGTGTCCGGCCAGACCGGTGTTTCATAAGAATTCTTCAAGCAGCAGCACTTCTATTCCTCCGTTCTACAATTACTAGGAACTCAAAACAGAGGTATGACTAGGCATGTAGAGGCTATATCGATCACATCCGTCCTCCTAACAAGCACGGCTTCTCTTATCGTTCCTCTCTCCCAAAAACTGGTAACAAAGGATCTTATTGATCGGGCCAAAACACAGACCGTTCACCATCAGCCTTCACTCATCCTTGTCTCGCCCTATTCTAAGGAGTTCGAGCTATTTTTTTTACCGGGGGGGTAGTAGCAAGATCAAGATGTTGATCCAAATTGACTATGGGATTCTTTAGCTTCCTGGGAACAAAATATGGGGTTTGTTCTCTGAACTTCTACGCTTGGATTCTCGGGTCATGAGATGCTTCAAGATAAACTTCAGACGTCCTGAGCGCCGAATTCTCGTAAACTGTTTCTCCTTTTTTTAGTTCTTGGGAGTTCTCCGTTGGCGCCGCTTCAGCCAGCTTCAGATCAAACCACTTATTATAGAGAGATAGAGTACAACTTAGTTACTCTCTCATCTAGACATTCATCGATTCTGGCTATTGTTAGGAACAAAGGAAAGTGGGGGGAAATATCGAGCATTTCCCCTTCATTAGATGATTTAATGGTTCAATGATTTAGATGACCATTGAGTCCAAGACACAACATAGGTGATGCTAGTTATCACAGTCCAAGCACGGCCAGCCGGGGGAGGGGGGTAGAGTGAAGTTTATTGCTAAGTTCCTGATCAAAAAGTGGGAAATCGGAAAAAGCACATGCTATGTGTCCATACCAAACCAATATTCTCCGGATCCTAAAATATAAGTCCGTGTTCCGAATGTACACTACCGGATTAACCGGTCTGTCTTGATATCACATTGCATGGTTTCTTTTCCAATATCCATACCTCTAATACTACTTGCTACCATCGAACAAGATGAGAATTCGAAAACTCACAGGGCTGGTATTGCCAATATCAGGATCACAAGGCTAAGGCTGTTGAATCCAACTTGTTCATGGTTTATTTCCGGGTTTTCCTTACCGTGCGCTTTTGTTGTCGGCGAATACATACATGCTCCGACTATCAGAGTGCTCTACATAGTTGTATACATACATCTACATATTTCTCATGTGAAACTCAGTGTTGGTATCGATGAAACGCCTCCAGTATTGCTGTTATGTAGCTCGATGGACTATAGAAAATACTGATAGTGGAGAGAACTTGCTTACAAAGTCCTTCGCAGCACTGCCAACTTGATAGTGTAAGATCGTAACAAGGTAAAAAGAGAAGTCAGGGGTTGTAACAACTATTTCTTGTTTATCTTTAGTTACATGTTGGTGGAGAGGCCGTCAATGCCCTGAACTAACACGAAAAGCTTGGGGTCTATGTTGGCACTTTCTCGAACACGGTTCAAGTTATATATTACTATTTTTACATGTGCCATCTTGGTGACATGAACACTACTTACCATATAAAAAATATAAAAAAAAATAAAAAAAAGAAGAAGAAAAAAGGACAGGTTATGGCCTCGTAGTAAGACTCCCAACCTTGACCATATTGGATGAACTTTGTCTAAAAGGTCAAATAGTGAATCGAGGCGGACTCGAACCACCGACCTTTTGTGTCCAAGGAACTTCGAGAAGTTCCCCCTCCGGCTCACCGAATAGTGGGGATGGTAGCTCCACTAGGGAGTTGGTTTTGTGGATCTGTCTTTTGGGGAATAATTTTGTGGATGCACTGTTTTTTTTTGTTTTTTTTTGTATTTGTTTTTGTTGCTCATAGTGGAGGTATGGACCACTAGTTCTTCCCGCATGCAAAGCTATTGAGTTTGTTGAGCGGAGGGCCAAAACAACTGTAATATACAGGCACAACTTTAAATATCTGTCCGGTATCCAATCCGGCGTTGTTGATCTTAGTGATTTAGGTAGACGTTAAATATAGTCAAATCAAATCTAGGGAGTTGGTTTTGTGGGTCTGTCTTTTGGGGAATGGTTTTGTGGAGGCACTGTTTTTCTTTTTTTTTCTTTATTTGTTTTTGTTGCTCGTCCTCCACTAGTTCTTCCCGAATATACAAAGCCATCAAATTTGTCGGGCGGAGGGCTTTGAACATCTGTCCGATAACCAATCTGGCGTCGTACGGTCAGAGTGATAGGTAGGCGTTAAATATAATCAAATCAAATCAAGTCCAAAGACGAATGTTTCCCGGGTTTTAAGAGCGACCAGCACATCTCTTTTCGCAACACCTTTTCGATCGTTGGCACTCACCGAATACAAGTATACATAGTACAGGGGATAAGTTTTGTCGTAGGATCAGGGTGCAGATCGGTCTCTGTTTATTCTCGACATGTACACAGTACTATAACTGTATTGACCGATGTCAATATTATCATTAACAATCCTTTGTTTATTTGTATAATCAGTGGAAAATGATCATCATCTAGAGGCCTTAGTTGACTAACAAGAAGGACAGTGATGAAATTTGTTGTGAGATGTTGGAATTGTGCCTATCGACAAATTTCACGATACTATAATAAATTGAATCTATGTATTTAAGATCTGTTTAATTCATAATTGTGTGTATTAAGATACCATATGTATTTCAAACTAGTACCTAGTGTACATCCCATTGGTAGCGATAACACCCTCACAACAATTATTCATAGAAACTAGGAGTTCATGAAGGTACTCATTGCTAATATTGTCCCAAGCCTCTTGGACTGCATTTCGAAGTTCCCCCAAGCGGAGAGTCTTGGAGAAGTTTCTTTGGATATATAACTTCATCTCATGCCAAACAGCTTCGATCGGGTTGAGGTCTGGTGAGAAAGGTGGCCAATCCAGGACCATGATACCACGAGATCGAAACTCTTCCATGGTCTGTCTCGCTTTATGGCAAGGAGCATTATCTTGCATAAACTCTAGACTCTCAGGCTCGAAAGACTTCATCCACTCGTCCAACACTGGAATGATTTTGGTACAGTAATTTGAGGAAGTCATTGTTCCCCATGATTTTTCCCAGAAAATGCCGGGACCTTTACGTGTAACTCTGGAAAAACAGCCCCAAAACATCCTGCCTTTTCTTCGCTGCCAGCGATTCACCACACAATTTGGATGTAGTTCTTCTCCTGGTCCTCTAGTTACCCAAGTCTCGTCCGACCAGACAATGCGACTCCAGTCTTCAGGAGTCCAGTCAACATGAGCCTGAGCAAAAGCAAGCCTCTGTTGACGTACTTGCTCTGATATTGAAGGCTTTCTGCGAGCAATACATCTCATAAATCCGGCTCTCCTAAGGGCCCCTCGGATGGTGTCTTTTTTTGCAGCCAAACTCTATGACTCTCACTAGCTCTTCATATGACATTTGTCGGCCCTCTGGGCTTGCACACACAAACTCAATTAACTCATCGACTTGGGCTGGTGTAAGTTTACGAGGTGGGCGACGAGGGGTCACTGGGTTTCTCATGGCGTATTGGACTTGTCTTACTGTAAGATGAAGACCTGAGGCTACGGCTTGGGTGGTCCATCCAGCATCGTTCATGGGAGTTTGAACCTCCAATCTAACATCACGAGTGGTATGTCGTGAGCGTACAGAGGTAAGTGATTCGTTGGAAATTTCCACTGTTTCTAGTGTTGGCGAAGGGGTTCGAAATTGTTGATCGTATGAACGGGACTGGGCAATCAACAATTGTTGTCGAACTTCGTGGTATTCTTGCTGTAGCCCTTCATTCTGGCTATTGAGCTGGTTTACTTCTTCTGCATGTCGTTGTTGGAGCTGTTGGAACTGTTGCAGTTGGAGCTTAAATTCACGTTGTTTACGTGCCTCCTGGCTTCTGAGATCTTGGGTTCTTTGGGATATGTCTTGAAGTCTAAGCTTTAGATCCGTTATTGTAGACATAATTAGTAGTTGTATGGTGATCAAGTAGTATAATAGTCAAGTTGTATAGTAGTATATTAGTATGATGGTCTGGTGAAATATCTGTATTGTTTTATAATTGTGTTGTGTGTTATGAGGAGAAAAAAGGTGTAGAAAAATGACTTTCGTTCACAAAGCGGGGAATCTTAAAAGTAGAGAAACCTGAGCATTCCTACGACAAAACTTATCCCCTGTACTCTGTACATGAACACATACTTAGAGACAACATGCTAGAAGCGCCCTAGAAGATTCCATAGACGACTAGGAAAGAAAGCTAAGAAAGGAATGAGAAGTAAACAAACCGTAGCAAGATTGTGCCTTGGGCGGTGCTTGGTTGAATTGCTGGTCTGTAACCGAAGGGAGAAAATCTTGCCTTGCCAGAATTGTGATTTTGATGTTGAGGGAGGTAAATGTAGATTTCAAATGGGTTGGCCGAATATCTATTCCAAGACCACTTATTCTCTGAGGCCGGCACTAAAAATAGAAGCTTGGCTGTCTCTCAAACCAAGCCACACTAGAAATATTGTCTGCCTATCTTATTCAAGTTACAAGTTGGTAAGAACCTAGTTGTTAGAACAAGGATCAAGTGGTATTATCATGCGGAATCCCCTGAGCCCAGAAGAATTGCTACAGCAATGGTTATAAGCTATTACCATATGTCGGTGTTTTTCTTCCTAGTATTTAGTATAAACTTGGCTGGACGTCAAGCCAAATATGCCTATAGTCCAATGGATGTATTGCAAACGGGTTGCTCAATCACTCAGGTCAAGAGATACTATTAAGGATCACCCATGAGGACGTAAGAGTGAATATAGAAGTAATGGATCTCTGTAATACACTCTCCTAGGTCTAAGCCAGCCCCTATTCCTTACAACTCTCACTACTCTCATAACCCTGTGATAACCCTAATGTATACAGGTATACAAAACGGGCAAGCGTTAAGAACCTGCAGCTTGCTACTACCTCGTTGGCATGTTTGCAGCAACAAAAGCGTTATAGTTTATTGTACCAACCGAAGAAGCCACTGAATGAGGGGAAGGCAAGTTGAAGTTAGCATGTGAGTATGGCTAGTTTCCGCCAAAAGGCGGGGATAAGTTAATAGAGTGACAGAGTTTATAAATTTAAAGCTCAAAGAATCCAGAGCCCGAGAGCCCAAAAGCTATTCATAGAGCTCAAAGCTTATAACTTGGAGACTTTGCAGCTGACTTTCGGGCGATTGGTAGTGTAACAACAAGATATGTCCATTTATGAAATAGCCTACCAGTATATACTTAGACGCCATACAGATTGCCCGGCATGAATGTAAGAAAGTCCACGCAGTTCTTATATTGATTCTGGGCGATCGATCATGATGTTTCCTGTTGTCTTCTCATACCAATGCGAGATTATCCGACCTTAACAAAAGCCAATGGCATTATAACGGCCTAGTTGTTAGTGTCAGAACCACTCTACTTAAAAACCTGCCGTGGCTTAGCTGTGGCGGGGCAGAGGGGAAAAAGGACACCTCTGACATCTTGAGGCGGAGTTGAAGATAATGGACTCTCTGCCTAGCCTGGATTAGTAGACGATATGCTCCTGTCAGGCATTTAGAAACGAATAGTCACCGGATATAGTAAATACTTAAAGGTGGACGCCTAAGAGAGCCGAATTTAAATCACCAGAGCAAAAAGATGACAAAAAAGCAAAAGAAAAAAAGAGAATACAGCACGTGCGAGCCGCCAATTGTTTATATGTGATAGAAGGTCACAGTGCTATACCCACTGCAACGACTTCCACTGCAACGACTTCCACTGCCACTGTCACCCAGTATAAAATTTGAATCATTGGCCGCCCCCCCTTTTCTCTCTCCAGCAAAATCCCCCCTCACTTTCTCTCGGGCAAAGAAATCGACAACATTTCCTTCAAACAACTCCTCTAACTCTCAGAAGACGACGATATTTCTAGGATCTTTTTATTCTTTCTACATCTACAGTAAGCCCGAACGAAGACTAAAAAAACCCTCAATCCCGTCATTCCCTGCAGGTTGTCCGTCCGTTCGAAGTCCCTCTTTCAGTGCTATTCTGTTTTTTGTTGCTGTTATACTGCATACTTATTTTAAAGCCCCGCTCGAAAAACGCACCAGCATTGACAGATTGCTTTGATTGTTGCTGTAATCTACTTTAGCTCGCTCGGTAGCCCTTTTGAATAGCCTAGCTTGTTTGTTTTGTCCCAGACTGCTACGTCTGCGATTGCGTCTGCATTTCCATCTCGTTCAAGGTCGCTTCATGCCTCTTTAGCTGCAGCTTTGGTCTTTGAGGATCCAGACTGTAAATAATCTGGCTGTGACGAAGTTCTTCTATTTTCTTGTTTCTTTTTTCTTCTTTTTTTCTTCCCATCTTTTCTTCGGCTGAGCCATCTATCTTGCAGCCTTTAACTAAGCGACAACATACATTCATTTCCCCTCCTGGAATAATTTCCGCCTGTGTCTACCACTATTTTGTTCCCTGGATTCTATTGCCGTTCTGGCCAGTCTGTCTAGCTAATTAGCACCCAGCTTTCCAGTTTTCCAGCCTATCTACATATACTACAATTATCTCGTTCTATCTCTTTCTGGCACCGACGAATCCGAACTCGGCACCCTGCTGCCTATCCGCCTGCCCTTTCTTGGCCCAACCGGCATCTCTGCTCAATAGTTCGCCAGCTAAACCCTATCCTCCATCGACTCTTCGCTAGATCCCGACGATCTCGACTTCGCCGCCACTTCTCTCTCAATATCGCTCAACACTATACTTGGCACTGTGGAATACTACGCCTGTTCAATGATAGGCTATCCATTCTAGCTCGATCACATATCGCTACCGCCTTTCTGATACGACACAGCCCGCCTCCGACCTAGGAATATCACTCTATTTTATATCTCATCTCTAAACACACTACCACTACCAAATTGCCAAAATGTCGCATTACAACAACGCTGGTGGATACCAGCAAAATTGTGAGTATCTCTATCTTCAATGCATATGCATAGCGGCTGGCCCATGACAAGGCAGGCCTCTAGTGTGTGACGTCCATTAGTCGGCTCCCCTCCTCACCTTTGCATAAATCGGTCGCGCGCCTAGTTGTAAACGTTTGCCAACTACCCGTCCCTATGGCGTTTATGCCTATACCTTGTCAATTATATACCTACATCTAGAGCTGTGCCTGTATACCTTCTACAGCACCGCCTGTGGGACCGTTCTACATCCGCTATCACACTTGCACAACATCTCACAGCTATAGCAAACTGTCTGAGAAGGCAAACAAACATTGCCCATTTGCCCTTCATCTCCCCACTTGTATTTGCTATACGTTGCACATAGGTGGAGTGCTGTAGCTTGTACTTTAAGTATAGCTTCACTATATCTATGTTTTCAGCCAGAATCCCCACAACCCCATAGTTATGTGCTTGAGATTTTGTCGTTTTAAGCTTGTCAGTTGAACCCATAAATTCCGGTGCACGAGCTATTCTTCGAGAATACTCATAGTCAGGCTATTTCCTGCTCATATATGGGATTGGGCTTTAATGTCTTGATATAAACACATGCCTGATATCTAGCTGTGCTGAGTCAAGGTGTTAGATGTCTTGATATCATATATCTTCGATAATGGCACCTCTCAGCTTTCCTTACTCCTCACTTGATACTCCGGCAATCAGTGACTTTCTAAGGTTAGGCTAAGTATATCAAGCCAGGAAGAAGAAAATCCATCTCTTTCGATGTGTGTTCCTGAACATACAGTAACAAACCTTATACTTCCTCTCTCCTCAAGTCTGCTCTATCAAGCAGAATCACACTACTACTGTTACCTATACTACATTTGGTGCTATTGCGCGTTGATCACGGGCTGAATATGAGCTCCCATATCCTGCTTTGACACTTCGCATAGTTTTTTTTTCGGGTGTCGCCCTGAAGCCAGGGTCGTCTTTCATAACACATAGCCATATCTCGTATAGCAACGGGACCAATGACATCCTACTCTAATGCGTTAGCTTCTTCTATCACCTGTCTCAATGCTATGCGCCTTCGAAGTACAGTATGCCTAATCTGCCAACAGAGTTCAGGATAGTTGGTTCGGCATCTCGTACTTTTGCTCACTTTCTATTTCTATCATTCACTTGTTAACGCCCGCTTTGATATTTGGTGACTCGTTGTTATTTTATATTATATGACTGGTTTTATTATAACTATTACGCGCTATTGCTATCAATCAACCCCAATCATACTCTAATCACTACCACACTCATCATATTACTGAGGAGAAGGAGAAAAAGGGCAAAAAAAAGTCATTCTTTATTTTATCCACTCCCTTGGCAGCTAATCCCAACTTATACTACCTCCTTTGTCTATTCCCTATTCTGCTCATCTCTACCCTGTCTCTTGTCCCTACACACGCTTATACACCATCTTTCTTACTCTCTAATACTGTACACACCATCTCGGAAACTTGATCTTCATTGGCTGACCATGACCTCTATACGTGGTTGCACGCTTACAGATCCGTCCAATACCAACAACAATGGTGCTGCTCCATCACTAGGCGCCACATTTGTACCCGGTGGATTTGATGACTTTTATATGCCTCCTGAAGTTGTGGCCCCTGCTCCTCAAAGGTATGCTTTTTTCACACTCTATCTTGCCAGTACTGTACACCGTACTGTATGGAACCAACCGCCTACTACTGCTACTAGTAGTGCGTTTGTATATCTGCTATTATAGTCGGTTACTTGTATTGCCATTTGCTGTGGCTGCTACTTTCAGTAGTACCACTGTACTAGTCTCGTTTCGCTTCCCCTCTTGTTTTCTCTGGCGCCGCCAATGAAAGAAGAAAAAGAAGAAAAAACCACCAAATTTATGGTCCAGGCTTGTCACTAACAGCTTATGCTCCAGGGTCATGCCCGAAGTCCCCCAGAACATGCAGAACGATCTGCAGCGCATGGAGCTTGAAGCTAGCAGTATATCAGCACCCGTCTCTCCCCCGATTTCTTCTCATGGCGGCGTCTCTCCTTCATACCAGTCTATGATCAGTCCCGTTCCTACGAGCCCTCCTCAAAAGCCTTTACAACGCCATACTATGAACACTGGCACCGACGATATGCCAAACTTCTCTCCCTTTCCCAAAGTGAAGGGCGAAGGCGTGCCTCCCAGCGACGAAGAGCTCGAGAACACCCTTTGGAGCACTAAGGACAGCGTGCTCAACTCCCAAGATGTTCAGCGTCAGATCGACTGGTCTAAGAGTGTCCTCTCTTGGGCTGACATGTGCGCCGAATCTGCCATGAGAGAACCTCTCGACCCGCCTCGCTCTTCTACTCCCAGAATCGAACACGAACTCCGAATCGCCGCCGTCAATATCATCAACTACCTGGCTGATCAGGGTCACCCTGAAGGTCTTTTCATCCGTGCCAAATGGTTCGAGTTCGGAAAGTTTGGTTTGCGCCTCGACAAACGCGAAGCCTTCAACGGTTATCGTAGTGCTGCTGAACTGGGCTTCATTCGTGCCGAGTACCGCATGGGAATGTTCTACGAGAACTCTGTTGACATGCCCAAGGCCATCGAGCACTACCAACGGGGTCTTAACGGTGGAGACTCGGCCTCTGCTTATAGAATGGGTATGATGGCTCTGCTGGGTCAGCATGGTCAGGTCATGAACTACCAGCGTGGTATCGACCTGGTCAACCGTGCTGCCGATACCGCTGATGAAGATGCCCCCCAAGGCGCATACGTCTTTGGTATGCTGATTGCCAGAGAACTTCCCGACATCAACCTCCCTGATAGCGTACTCCCCGCAGACATGGCCCGTGCTAAGTGGTACATTGAGCGTGCCGCTTTCTTGGGCTTCGCTAAGGCCCAACTTAAGATGGGTCAGGCCTTCGAGTTGTGCCAAATGGGCTGCGACTTCAACCCCTCTCTGTCGCTGCACTACTATGCTCTGGCTGCTAAGCAGGATCTTCCCGAAGCTTGCCTCGGTGTTTCCCGTTGGTTCCTTTTCGGCTATGAAGGCTTCTTCGTCAAGAATGAGAAGCTGGCCTACAAGTTCGCCCTGGAAGCCGCCAATGCCAAGCTATCCACTGGCCAGTTTGCCGTTGGTTATTACAGCGAGATCGGTATTCACGTGGCAAAGGATGTCAGAGAAGCTCGCAAATGGTACGAGATGGCGGCCGAGAACGGAAACAAAGATGCTATTGGCCGTCTAGAGTCACTCAGCCAACAAAAGACCCTGACCAAGAAGGACCACGAAACTGTTGCCCTCGGTCGCATCAAGTCGCAACACGGTTCGATGAGAGGTAAAAGACCTGATCGTTTCAAGCAGGTCAATGCCGCCATGCCGGCTGTCTCTGAAGATAACCTCGCGCCTGGCCAGATCTCTCACCATGCTTCACCTGGCGTTTCTCCAAAGGTTATGCCTGGAGTTCCTCAACAGGATAGCATATCAATGCCCGACCCGTACAAGCAAGACAGACCCCCTGCCTTTGGTATCAACACTAGTTCCACTCCGTACCCTGAAGACGATGTCCACTTCAACAACCAGCCGCCGCCTGCTACCTTTGGCATCCGGCCATTGAGCTCTGGCGGTCCTGGTGGCAGAATGGGTGGTCCCAACCCACAGATGGGTGGCCCTAACCAGCAAATGGGTCGTGGTGGTCCTCGCCCTAACAATGGCCAGATGGGCATGGGTGGTGGTCTCGGACCTCAACAGCAGCAAGGCAACTTCCGTCAAAATAGCACCGGCATGAACGGTCCAGGAATGAACAACGGCAACTATCCCCCCCAGCGTCCCATGAGTGCTCAACCACCAGGCCAGCAGCAGCAGCAACAAAATTTCAGTCCTGGAAACCTCCAGAAGAGACCATCCAACATGTCGATGAACCAGAACATGGGAGGCCCCGGTCCCCGCAGTCCAAACACTCAAGACAACTTCCAGCGGCAACCAACCGGTGGACCCAATGGTGGTTTCGGAGGTACTCGTCCCGGCTCGGCCGCACCTCCAAACCAGGGCGGTCGTGGAATGGGACCCAGACCCGGAGGTCCCAACGGTCCCGGTGGCTACATGGACCATCCCGGCCGCGTTGGCAGTGCGCCTCCTCAGCAAGGTGGCCAAGGCCGTCCTCAAGGTCCTCAGAGTCCCATGGGCCAGCAACAGGGTCGTCCCAATACTGCCCAGTCTCCAGTGGCCACCACGCCACCAAAGCCTGCCAAGGCATCGACTGCTCCACCTCCCAAGGGCCCTGCTACATTCGAAGAAATGGGTATTCCCCAAGGCAAGAGCGATGGCGACTGTGTAAGTACTTTCTACTTCCTGGCATATTTTTTGTATTATCTTGATCTGCTAACACATCATTATAGGTTGTCATGTAAACATCATATATATGAGTTTTATATATACTGTGGCGATAGTATCTCACTTGGCTTTTTTGATCAGAACATTTACAAATTTCCGATGATGTATCGCCTTAAATCTTTTCTTACTTACTTCCCCCCCCCCGTTCTCCTTCTTTCGCCTCCCTCATCTTCTGTGGATATTTTCTTCTCTTTTTCTTATTAGCCTGTAACATGATTTGCTATTCCTGTTATCGTCGCACACTATTTTATATTTTTCCCTCTATTTCTTTCTTGTTATTCTTTTTTAGACGTTCCACACCGAGATGTTATAGACTTTCTTTTTTTAATTAACGAAACTTGGAAATCGGGTATTACTTTTCTTTCTAGTGAT
Organism: Davidsoniella eucalypti; assembly: GCA_004009845.1. Lineage (NCBI taxonomy): Eukaryota > Fungi > Ascomycota > Sordariomycetes > Microascales > Ceratocystidaceae > Davidsoniella > Davidsoniella eucalypti. Next base: position 23,610 of record RMBW01000164.1, on the reverse strand, counting down.
TTGGCTTTTTGTTGTTCCTCTATGGCAAAGTGGATGACTAGGTGTTCGTCCGCCTTGATCGTCTGTGTGATATGTATTTTTGTGAATTGGAAGGCGAAGTGATTTTCGATTGTTTCGAATATTAGTTCCTCATCGGTCGCTAGGGCTAGCTGTTACCGTGGAGAAGTAGGTTGTCCTTCATCTTGCATTGTATACTAGTGTTTAGTTCAGGGCTATTAAAGTTAAAAAGAAAATTAAAAAAATATATGTATGTATATATTTCGCCCGAAAAAAATGAGGCTTTCAGTCAGAACATGTGATTAGTAAGCCGGCTTTGCAACCATATGTACAAGTGAATGATATTTACCAATCAAACTATGTGATTACAAGAGACTTTTTTTATTTTTTTATTTTTTATTTTTTGATACAGAAAAGATTGTGTATTGCGGACAATGATATAGATAGATCGAAGGGAATTTGAGCAAGAAGCTTGTATTGAATAAACTGTTAGAAGAAACCACATATGACTTTTCGCTTCCAGTTAGCCATGTCACTCTGTTTTTTTTCTCTTCGTGTTTCTATGCATGTTGGCCGTAAATTCATGTTTTTCCAAAAGTTTTTATTGGGAAAAAAGAAAAGTAGGTAAATATATTCGAGATTTTGGGTATTTGCTCAAATTTATTTATCGATTTTTTTTCCTCTTCTCTTTCTTTTCCTTATGGTATCATTGTGTATGTATGTGTTGGCAACTCTCGTTTGTATTTCCAAGGGAGGTTTTTTCTTTTCTTTTTTTTTGCGATAAAAGAAAGAATAAATGTGATTAAATCGTCCTGTACTCCGAGATAGATTTTTGACGAATTAGAAGACGCAGTATAGAAAAGAGAAGATAACAGCTCATTCATTTTTTTGTTTTGGCCAGGCTTCCCCGCTGTGTTGTTTTGTCTTCGTTGATATCGGGTACTAACGATCTCAAGAATTACAAACAGGTGTATATATATTTTGTGATGGGATATAGTTTCTGTTACCGGTTCAACTAGAGTTGCATTTGACAAAGATAATAGCTAGATGACAACTAGATTCACTAGAAAGAAATACCCTACCTACATATAAGTATACCGTGCTTTTGAGTATGCAGGCTTGCTTTATCATGGCAGGGTTCGACGGGGTTTTTTTTTTGGGCCTTTTCGGTTTTCGCTGCTTTTTTTATTTTATTTTATTCTCTGGTGAGGGGAAGATGACATCGTGCTGCTTGCAAGATACATATGAAGCGGGGTGGAGGCTGGGAATTAGATCGAAGAATATTAGACAATAAAGAACGAGAGATGGAGCGTGGGATGACTTGGCTATGCATTCAGGCCGATATCTCACGAAGAAACTATAAAAAGGAAAGAAAAAAAAAGAAGAAAAATCCCCGATTCACGATGATGTCAAGATTATTCATGATTGTACACACTAGTATACAGATAATGTCGGACGAACAAGGCAGAAAGAACGCTGTATCTGTAGGCTAGGCTTACATATCCGTATGGCACAAGCACCGAAGAGAGGGGGTGGAGAAGATGCGGTCTGATATAGCTTATTCTTGCCAAGCTCTTGTTTAATAAGGCAAAAATTGCAATTCCGCTTTGTGCACATATTGCGACTCAGGATCGTAAGATTGGATTAAACTAGGAAACTAAGGTGTACGTGTTTGAGGGACGGGACGGGTCTTTTCTTCATTTCTCATTTCCTTTTCTTTATTTCCTTTTTTAGTATGACCCGCGATCTCGATATCGGAAGGCTACATGCTATTAGTACCCAGATTGTAGATCTGGGTACACATGCAACGATCTGTCTACATATACAACATAGATTATAGAATGGATATCTGCAAATAAGAGAGAGGGGGAAAAGAAAGAACACGTACGTACAGATACAGGTACAGGTGTCTGTTACATGCACGCACATACAAAGTTTCCACGTTTTCTAGACAAGGCTACCGCTCTCTTAGACTCCAAGGAACTCGACAAGTAAGTACATAAGTAGGCTGAGTGACAAAGTAGGTTATACTACAAACATTCACAGGGCAAAAAAAAAAAAAAAAAAAAACACAAAGCAAAACTGAAAAGAGAAGAATGTGTTTCGGTTCATAAGACCATGGTTCGACTGAGCTCACGTCGCATGTCGGCTGCCGCGAAATTTAAGTGAGGGGAATTCTAGTAGAAGACTGGAAAGAAGGATAAAGGAAAAGGAAGTAATCTGGTTCACGGCTAACCGGCTCTATTAGAAGGCTAGTACGTTGTTGTCGTCATATATTAGGGTCGGCTAGGGTTACTCGAGCCTTTGTCATCAATGTTTTGTTTGGAAACCAAGGGTTGAGTTGTCTAGTATCAGGTGAGGCCTCTTCTATCGGCCTTGGTACAGCGCTTTGCCATTGTCACTGCCACCAAGCTAAAAGAATTAGACCCGACGGAAAGGGCGATGGAGATCCTATTTTGACTGTGATTGTAACTAACTACCAAGGGTGTATTGTCTTCTTCTAGAACAAACATGTAATTAATCGTACTTTGCGGCTAGTGTTATTTGTTCCTCGGGCCCTTTATTTTCCACCCTTTATTTCTATAGGTACATATATTTACTTTCGATCGTATTCTATAAGTTTCTTGGTGTGAGATGTATATAGTATATAGGCATGTTTCACTATATACTAGAATCATACACTTTCAACAGTAGAGTAGATAGACAAAAACATCAGTTATGGTCAGAACTCACATTTTATCTATTTTCTTCTTGGACCTCTATCTTCCCCCGCGGCTAGCAAAGAAACAACGCAGAGAATAAATAGCCGGGAGGACAACACATAAGTACATACATGCAGGAAGGCATGGGGGGGGGGGGGGGAGAGAGAACATTTTGATCATGGGTAAGCCTCTTAGTTATAGTTCTGAATAGCCTATTTTTGTTTTTTAATGGTCTTGCAGCAGCTGCAAAGGCGTAACATGGCTTGGAGGCGGGTGGGATTATATGTGAGTAAGTTGCTGAATATGGGTGATGGCTTGTCCGTCTACGTAGGTACTTGGTCTACCATGGAGTCTAGAACCACAGGGTAGTGATCCTTAAATATCCTTTGGTGAGCATTGTACAGATTACAAGAGTACCTGTTTTCTTCTCTGGCAGTAGTAGTCGTATGTACTTATGTAGAGGAAAATGAAGAGTTCCGTTTCTTAAAACAACGTAATATGTACATACTGCATCAGCTAATACATCGTACCGGAATAATTAGCAGGCGCGAAGAAAGTGAGGCTACGGGCTGGGCTGGGCTGGGATGGGAATGGGAATGGGGCAAGTTGTCTAGTTGCATCCATAGTATATACTTATAGCATGTTCGCCTTCTTGTCTAAGAACTTAGACAGATGGTTTGCACTAAGCTTGACAGGGAAATATGGGATTGGCAAATGATGAACTGAGCTTTAGGTTATTTGCATCCCATACGGTTCTTATTTATCCCATTGAGCGATATCAGGCCGTCAGCCTCGACTTATGGACGACGTGAAGACTTGCCGCGGGTTTCTCAAAGTTTCACTCTAGCTCGCTGGTCGTGTACGGTATATTTGCGGGCGACATTATAATGGGCAAAGTCAAAAGAAGAAGAAAAAAAAACACGCTGGTCTCATAGCCCGCCGTCTTGCCCCAGGCACCGCTTACATATATAAAATGGAATAATTGTACGATCTGTCTTCAACTTCTGGGCTGTTTGCTAGGCTATGCATCATATAAAAAAGGTCAGGCGGAGGAACAAGGGATCGGGGAAGCCATCTTTGTTTTTTTTGCTTGTTTCTGATCTCTCTGATATGCACTCTAATTTATTGTCGTCATTGGCATTCTATGATAGCGCGGAGAACAGCTCGCTGGCTTTGATGTAGAAGCGGAAACAAATATATACCAATAATCAACCCTTATTTTTCCTTTGGCTAGGCATGCGCATGTCATGTGGAAGGCGTCACACTCATTATAACAACGAACCATCCACGCTTGGCCATACAAGATATCATCACTCAAACACATCACCAACAGGACGGCCTTACCTTGGATCGGTCCCGGGCCACTGTTTGTTGTCGTTTGGCTCCGGCCCTTTTAGTAGAATAAAATTGCTGGCCTTAGTGTGTTCGCTGTCATCCGAATTTCATCCATCCATCCCAATAGGCTCTTTCGGTCTGTTTTCTCCTCCTTCCCCACTGCTCGACCATCCAGGGGGGCGTGCAGAAATACCGCTATAGATCTGGAGGTTAGAGAGTCTTTTCTTCCTCTTACGTCCAACCGTGCTCTATCGTCGAGCATCCACTCGTTCTTAAAATGGAAGCACGAGTTATATTGGGATTGGGATTGATTGGGCTGTCAACCGTACCTGTACTGAGTTCTCACTAGATGTGATAAAGAAGCCCGACTTCCACATGCTTTTAGCAGCGGAATACTCGAAAAGAGCAGAAAGCGTAGTAATATTCCTTCTTTCAGAGCTACGCCCATACCAAGTAATATACTTCTAGCCTAGCTACAAGGATCTCTGTGGAAGATTGGGCCTTGCTGTTTTACCCTTCTTCGTTGGTCGTGCAGCTAGATCTTGCAAGGCCTGATCGTTTAGTCCATCTTTTCATTATACTACATGCTGTTAACGTATTCACTTTTTTTTGATTTTTTTTTGAACACATCTTATATCGCTTGCTTGTTGCTGTTCTCTATTTCCAGCAGTTCGCCCTTCCTCTCTTTTTTTCTTCTTTTCCCTCTTTTGCTTCCCTTCCTCGATCTACGATTTTGCCTGCTTTGTTTTGCGTTATCTTCTTGTTTTATTTGTTCTTTCTACCGTCCACACCGTCAACCACCAAACCTCTCATCTTGGGCTGTTTGTGCTATATCCCGGCCTCGCTTTTATTTTCCCGCATTTCAAAGCCTTGTTGGTCCTTCCCAAAACAATATTTCCCAGTTACAGTTTTTGTGCGCATTGTTTTGATTCAGCCTTGCTTTCTTTTTTATTTTATTTCCATCGTCACTTTAATAAATATTAAAAAACCAGAAAAAAAAAACTCTAAACAAACGTCCGATCGACCATCGTTTCACCTTTTCGTTCTTGTCTTACTTCTTCTGCACGAATTCGAACCAACCTTCGAAGACTTTGTGTACGCCATCTTCGATACCGGTTCTCTTCCAAACCTTCCCGTCAGGCCTGTGGGCGATTCGTTCGAACACCTACTTTCTTTTGGAGCGGCGCTTTTCTACTACTTTCGGGGCCGTCTTATCGTCCTGTCATCATCTTGCTTATATTCGTCCTCATTTGGTGTGCTGGCAGCGTTTGATTGGGTCTTGTTCCCCCCTCCGCATTGCTACGTATTCCTACAAGTACATACACGACAAGCATCGATCGAAGAATACTGAGCAGAGCCGACGCTTTACTAGCTATTCTATCTGCAAAATCCAATCATCCTAATTCAACTCAACAAGCCCTGCCTGCCGTTGCATTTTTCTTTTTCTACCTGAGCACCTTCAAATTGCATTGTTGGTAGACATTATTACCTGGCTTAGCTTGCTCGAAGGCTATTGCTAGCACAAGCACAACTCATACTCGCTTGATCTAATATCATCCTGTCTGCCAATAGTTAGCTAGCACTTCTCATAATTAATCGACTATAAGCTTTGCTTTGCATTTTGTGTAGAGTCCTTGTGTGGGAGCCTACTGGATATCGATCGCCACCTTGATATAGTCTTGCTTTTTTGCCCAATCTTTCACCTTTGCTTCACCTCTTTTGCGTTCTGGCATCTGCACTTGCTGCAGGCAGTCTGTATGCTGTTTTTGTTCCGATTCGCTTCTACCGTCACTTCGCTAGCTCTCTTGTGCTTTTCGATCTTCTTTTCACGCCCAAGCATAATAACACTGAACTCCCCACTCAGCTTCCAAGAGCCGGCCTTCTTTCTTACCCTCTTCCCTTTTTCTCTTTTGGTCTTTTATCTTTCCGCTTTTACAAGGTCTCCGCTAGAAATCGCCCCAGATGATTCCTGGGCATACAATATCATTTGATACAGCTCAAATGACGCCGCCAGTAACTCCAGCTCCTGCGAGGAGCATCAAATCACCACTGTTGGGAGATTTCTCGTCCATCCGTACGTTTCTTGAACGAGATATATCAAATCGGGAGGCTGAGCGGCAAAAGTTCGAGCAGCAGAATGTGCGGTATCCCGTTGGTGATCAAAGTGGAGAGTTGCTTCGGCATGATCAAAAGCCACCACCAACCCAATCACCGGAACTACGCCGTCAACCAGCCCAAAACAACAACCATCACAGTTCCCATTTTGCATCCTTGTACGCCGCCATCAATCCACAACTTCAGCCTGAAAATAAACCTCAACCACCACAAGCTCGGTCACCGCCAACACAACACCAACTCCAACATCAACAACATGTACCGATCGAACATCAATATGGCCTGCCACACCATCCTAAAAATGCTCCGTCATTGTCATCGCCTCTCCGTGGAGTCAATTTCCCTCCCAGGACTCAAGAGCACTTGCCCAAGCCACAGCACTACAACCAGCAATCACACTCCAACCAGCACTACAACCCCACGCCCCAGAGTTTTGGTGCCACGCAGCGTGCAAGAAGCCGTACTACAACTTCTATCAATACCGATATGCTCTATGACTTCAAGCATTTACCACCACATAGCCATCTTGCACCAACTTTTAAACCACTTCCCGATACCCCGGCAGCAACTCCACCTCCGCAAATCGCGAAAGAGTTTGCGAACCAACCCAAATTTAAGCCGACTACGACTACTGCCGCGGCTCCAATTAACTATTACATCGCGTCCCAAGCGACGTCTCAGACAGTCCACCGCAAAACGAAGTCTGTGACACCACCTCCGGTTTTCTCACATGCTACAACATCCACTTCTACGAAAGTGTCATCATCAGCTGTTGGTGGTGTTTCCATTTTATCTTCTTCGACCCCGAAAAGGGCCAAGAAGACTCCGCCACCGGAAGCTTCTGCTGGTGTCTCGCTCGGATCTACCGCCAACTCTTCGCGAACTTCGAAGAGTTCTTCTAGTCAGAGCCCGAAATGGTCTTCGAGCAAAGCCAAGCAATATTACGAGACGCTCAGGTCACAGGATCGTCGTGATTTGAAAGCGAATAATGAGGTTGCAAATTGTCCTTTGCATATTTTCGTCGACATATCCAACATCATCATTGGATTCTACGATGCCTATAAACTTGCTCATGGTATCCACCATTCACAAGCACTCGAAAGGGACAAAATTCCTGCTTTTAACATGCTCACCTTTAATAACATCATTACACGCTGCCGTGATACGGAGAAGAGGTCGCTTGCTGGTTCATGTAAAAAGCCGAATGCTCTTCCCCAGTATGCCATCGATGCTAAGGACATTGGATACGATGTTTCTATGCTGGCCCGTACACAAATAGACCCGAACGCTCGGGGAAAGAGGTCCGGTGGCCGTGAGCAGTGTGTCGATGAGCTTTTGCAACTGAAAATGTTGCAAAGCCTTGTTGACTCTGAGAAGCCAGGCGTGATGGTTTTGGCCACCGGTGATGCCAACACTGCTGAGTTTTCCGATGGGTTTCTCAAGGCCGTAGATCGTGCCTTAAAGAAGGGCTGGATGGTAGAGGTTGTTTCTTGGAAGAAGACTCGGAGTGCCGCCTGGGTTGATCCCAAGTGGAATGAAAAGTGGAAGCGCCAATTCCGTATCATCGAACTTGACCCTTTTCTTGAGATCTTCGTTAGTTCCAAGCACAAAACTCCCGCGTCGAAATCCAGCAATAGTTCTATATCTTCCTAGGAGAATATGTACTAGCTTCGGATTAGCATGTGAACCTCTCACTGCCCATCATGATCCAACGAACTCGCGTAAACGCACTTCTTGGGTACCAAGTCTCTCCTTTCCAACATATCGTTATCGCGAATGACGGTACTTTTCTGTTGAACTAAACCATCACTTTGTACTTTTCTCGATAAAGCCACATTCTTTGCATACTCTCTTTATTTTTCTGGCTCGACTATTATCTTTTTGTGTTCACATTCCCTTTTGAATTGGGACAGATATATCATCGTTCATAAAGTCTATCTTTTTTTTTCTTTCTTTTTTTTTCTTTTCTTTTTCTTTTTACGATTTCCCCGGCGTCTACAACCTATAAACTTGACGATATATCACAACCTAATGAACCATTCGCTTTATTCCGATACCAAGTTCGCTATTGACGCGACGACATTCACTCTTTTGTTTCGATACGACACCGACTACGATCTCTTCTCTTTTCAAATTATTTCGACGACTACGATGTCTTCTGTCTAATACCAACTCGTTACCGTCCTTTTAACGTGCTTTATGATTGAACGAACACTTTTACTGTGTTTTGCATCGTCATTACTTTTTTCCATTTCTTTGTCTTTTTTTCTGTTTGTCCAATTGACACAACGAGTGTCTGTTTCCAGCACTTAGATGACATATCATTCTACTATCATTTCTTCACGTCTTTGTTGTAGTTGGCTATAATTTACCACTCACATTTCCGTTCTTGTGGTATTAGATTTTCATTGTCTTCATTTCCTTTTTCTCTTTTTATTTTTTTATTTTTTTTCTTTCCGGCCGAGATCATTGTCATACATTATGAGTAACACGACTCTTGCCTTGGATTATTGAAGAATATCAAGCAATAGACGCCCGAACACCAGCTTTTGTTTTCCTTTTTCCGGTTATATTTCACGTTTCCTTTTTTTCCACTGCTGTTAAATCATATATTGTTCCATATCTTGCAAATATGATGCACCGTGTGGTTTTCATTGCGTGTTGTGTCACTCAACGCTACCGACGATACTTTTGAACGACCTATACCATTTTTGTTTTTTTCATTGTTGCTCTACAAACAACATTTACGACCTTTTTCTTTTCTTTTTTTCGAGTTGAGGCTCTATGAGTCCCATGTCAGGCGTTTGAGTATATTTTGTTTCATCGAATCTTGTATAAATTTTTTGTCACGTCTTTCTTTTTGTTTCTTCTTCCCCTTTTTGTCAAAAAACAAATAATCTTAAAAACATCATTGTTTTTCGAGTTAGAGTACGAATCGTGTATATGCTGGTGTCATATGATATCATCAGTTTTTATCACGCAGTACTTGTAGACTTTGTTGGTTTTGTTACGATCTTCTTTTTTGCTTCAAACTTGCCATGTTTTTTCTTTTACCTATCTTCGCGGTGTTGATCTCTACGAAGTATACAGCACTTTTGTTATGCCACAGTCACGAATATCCTGTTTTTGTTCTTTTTTTTTCTTTTTTTTTTCTTTTGGTTGCGTTAACGTTTCTTGTTCCTTTTTATCGAGATTTTGTGTTCATACAACGACATGTGATGAATTTTTTTTTTGCTACTTTGCCTTTTTGGTACTTACTTTTTAACGAACTGTTCTTTTTGGGGTCACGGGCTTTATCATTATGTCTTCTTACTTTGGGGTTTATGGTTATCAATATATTTGTTTTCTTTGGGGATATCAGATCTATCATGTGCCACCTTTTTTTGCCTTCGTACTCCATCTCTTCTCTTGATCAAATGTATGTGTCCAATATACTAGACAATCTAATTATTCGTTAAGTCGCAGGTCATTGCAGCTTATTTCAGTGTAATGTTTTGATGATATCAGAATATAATTATCATGTAACTCTGACGTTATTCAAATTTTCGTGTCTAGAGTTTTATGGTATCTTATGACTCACAATTACAAAATACATTCCTTCTCAACCTCCTATCAAAAGTCACATAGACTGAAATGGCAACCACTAATATATGCAAAAGTGTAATGCTATCATCACATAGTATTTTTCATTTCCCCAACCCTAATTTACAACATATCCGGGCTGTGCTTGCATAAAATTGGAATGGCCGATAAATTAAATAACGCACTATGTCACTGTTACAACCTCAGAGCCCCTTCATAACAAAATTACGCAGAATTGTTTACATTCGTTGTTTTTATAGACAAAAAGTATTTGAACATCCACAAGACGGCTCCCTGTTCGTATTTTATATGAAAGATATATGTCAAGGAAAGTTGCCACATCTTACAAGATTGGGTTGTGTACCAAATTAGCTGTCAAAATGTATAAGTAGAACCGTAGATACAAGCCACTAAAAAACAACCCTTTGTATTTAGTACAACAAACAAAGAAACAGGGTGGTTCCTTCATTGATCTCTTTTAGGCGTAGTTTTCTAAGTCAATAGGCATACATATCTACCCCAAAAAGAGCTACATAATATGCTACTAAAAATTAAATGGACAATGCCGTTGTTATTTTTCCCCCAAAAAAACATTGCAAAGCATATCTTAATGTTGTAGAAATTACCAACTTAACCTAAGCACGGCGGTGTTACTTGAGTCAAGAATGAGTTGGATTTATGTCTATTTTTTTTTTAAAAAGTAAAATAAGATAAACATTTTGAGATATAAATACTTCTACTATAACAAATAGTATAAAGACACGTTTTCTTGACGTTTTTATACATTCCTACTGCGGATATTCTTTTTAACCGATTCTTTCTCTTACTGAAACTCTATAGATATCAAAGTGAATACAAGGCATTGACTGAATCAAAATCATGAGAAGCCACGAACAGAAGAGAAAAAAAAAAGCCAAGGTGAGATATAGAATATTACTAGAAGAGGCAGGGAAAGATACAATATACCAATACGAGGCACTATCATATATGCTGAAACCCCGCGGCATTATATTCATAAGTAGGAACGATGAACTCGTATTCTACCTAGCATTACTAAGGCTAGGTCGTGCCTGTTGACCACGAAGTTAAGCGATGTATGAAATAGTCATCGCTTGCCATTCAGTAGCTGATAAAGACTCAATAAGTACAAAGATTGTCCTTGTCACACGCAGTTGGTTGGGTATAAGTCAAGGATGCTGCTCATATATATATATGCAAAGTACGTCCATGAACCTGGGCCTTTAGAGTTGGTTATTACATGCTGTATCTGAAGCGGCGGGACAATAGAGACTGAAGACCGAAGGAGGGCTCACTGAGACGCTGTCCTAAACATACTTGGGGTCAATGTGCCGTAACGAATATGCTATTGCGGGAATAGTCATAGTATATACCTGTATAGTATACTGTATACTGTATACTGTATACTTACACCTACTTATGTATGTCTTGCTATGGATCTCCGTCAACAAACGTTCATTGCTGTCCCATGGATGGTTTCATTCCATCTTCTTTAGCCCTTACATTTCATTTTCATGTTCACTTTCTTTCTACCAAGATAAAAGCCTGGCTTATAACATCTCATTTGTGTGTGTGTGTCAATAGCCTCGCCTCTGGTGCAGCTAAACCGTTTTACTGATATTCACAGTCTCATAATCTCATGCATTGGCGGATAAGTAGCCTTTGAAATAGCATCTTCATAGCTCTATAGCTCCATAAGATTAATGAATTAAAAAAAAGAAACCAAAAGCATTTGAAATGGGTACATATGTAGTCGTGGTCAAGAAATGCAGGCCCAATAGTTTCTTTGAGATAGTGAAGATTGGCACAAAAAGGTATAATAACACCTATAATGTGATCTTACGGAGAGCTGAATGTATAAACAGTGAATGTTGAATATAAAATTATAAATACAAATAATGACAGCGTGTTAAGGAATATAGCAAATAAATGTCAAAACATGTGATATAAGACGTAACCGCCACCAATTTAGAGCCTCATTCTTGCTATTAAAAACACAAAACCCCCAAAACAAATGTATTTTTCTTTAGCCCGGGCCTGGCGAACTTCTCGGGCGTCGTTGGTTGTATTCCATTCCAGCACTAATAAGCCTACATGTTAACTATGTGTAGCATAAAACAGAACAAAATTTGTGATACCGCCGCCAGTTGGCTATTATCAAGAATACGCCCAAAGGACTCTCATAAGAGCCCTGTAAGAGGATAACAACCCCTCTATGCTACATAATTACATGCCCAATGGCTGCACATAAGGTGGCCTGCCGTAGACTTCGATATATTAAGCTTCCGTGGTCGTTTATACGCATATCGGCGTTTTCTTGTGCGTCCCTCCTTGAAAGATTCTTTGTTTTTTGGGTTGCGAATTGCCGAGAAACATGTCGAGAAAAAAAGAGGGCTGGCTAGCGGTCGTGATAACGATAACAACAAAAAGTAGCCTTATCTCGTGCCTTGGTGAAGCCCGTTCTTTGCCATGTTGATATCCCACACCGGCTGTTGACTTTTGTGCTTTGGGCTTGGCTTTTTACGAATTAGACTTTTGCTTCGGCTTCGTTCCCCTTCCGCGTCATGCCAGACAAAGATAGACATACATATAGATAGTCAGATAGATAGACAAAACTCGGCATCTAAGCACTTCTCGTTCAAGGTGAAATGCGTGGTCGTTATTGTAAGCCATGTGCGCTATGCTGTCCTGCAAGCGGCAATATATGCATCGGTGGTGAACTATCGTGGTTGTACTACTGCAGGCGCCAAGTTTAACGCTGACGTTGGGCTATATCTGTCGCAGCCTATATGCTTATATAGACCTAGCGCTGCGGAATATGCTGTATGGTTTTTATCAATACCGTAACACACTCTCTTCCCGCTTCAGACACGGACCGATGGAGGTGTTAGTGGCCTGGAAATGACGTGTCCTGTAGCCTTCTTTCTATGGCCACCAGAACTTCGAATGTCGTAGCGGACAAGTATGAATGGAGGCTAGCAGTGGCAAGAACACAGTGAGGTGCATGCCGTGAATCCATATGGCGTGTGGTATAGTCGAGATACAGAAACACCTTTAATTGGGCGTAGGAGCTGATGCTCTTTACGGGAGTCGCCTGTGAAGGACGAAGTGGCGGGCGGGCATATGCGGCCGCATAGGGTCAAGGCTCTGATTTGAGATCATCGGCGTGGTGGCTAGATAACTTGAACTGCGTGGATCATGACTGGCAGGACTGTTCAAGTGAAAGCTATGGCAAGATGACACTTTCTGATACATATGCGGACTCGGATATATCAGATAAGCAGACCAAACTGAGACCACTGTATGATCAGCTAAAACAGATTACCTGGAAAAAGGCTTAATCAATCACAGTCATTAGGTACCTAGTTGGTCGCTGATATGAGTAAAACCAATTTCCGTAGCCATAGACGGACTCTAATCTTAAGTTTGGGTTCTCGTTTCAAGGCCCTGCATACACGATATATAATAAAGCCTATATCTCTGTATATACAGATATATACTGTGCTACAGGCGAGAAGCAGCGAACAGAGCCTGAAAACACGCCACTATTGATAATAGAGATCAAAGATTGCGCTGAGAAGTGGTGGCTGCGCTGCAGGGCTGCCAGTTTGAGCAAAATCAGAAGAATGCGCTGCGGCATGCATCGGACTCGTCGGACATGGCACCGGAAGTCCACGAGGAACGCCGTAGCTGCCGTGGGGGCCTGCAGTAGCAAGGCTGGTAGTGGTGGCATTAGTAGCAGACACTACTGCTGCGGAAGCTGCATTGAATGGCCTTGCGGTGACCGATGCAGATTGCATAGAGCTATTACTATTACAGGTATTGGAAGTCCTTTCGGTAGGAGTCGGTACTGCTATTGACCTCGAGGCTGATGCTGCTAGGGATCGAAGTGGTAGTTTTAGCTAACGGGAACGACCGAGGCAATAGAGGCGCCGATGCTGATACTGACCCTAGCGATCGTAGAAGGCGGTGGGTTTGACTCCGATGCAAGTCCTCAGAGTTGCACTCTAGTAGCCGAGATTCTGCACAATCAGCACTTCTGAAATCGAAAGCGCTGGTGTTGGTGTTGAGATGATGAGGCTGGTGACAATCACTGCTCGCATCGTATTCTTGGTTCTGGAGCTGCATGTGCATCTGAGCTTGCATATGGCTCTGCCCATTACAGGGTTCTTTGCCTATAGACAGTGAATTTCCGGCTGCGTCGTATCCCCGACATGATATCAAGTCTAGCTCGTGTCGTAGTCTCTCGTTGGAAAGCTGAAGAAACTGCAGCTCTACTTTCCAGTTTGTACAATTGAGGATATCTATCTCGGGTATACGTCGCTTTCGCTGCTCGTTGCTGGCCGCTATAGACGTAGAAGAGCTATTCGTACACATTGTCTTGAGAGGCGTTGGTACTGTTCGCTCAACCGAGGTGGCTTTTCGTGGCGCAGAAAAAGAACTTGACGGTGCTAGTCCGACTTCATGTTTTCGCTTCGAGCTCCAGCTGCCATTTTCTATGTCCGGATCGGTCTTAACATTGACGCCGCCTTCTGTGCCAAGCCGGAACTGGACTGGCGAGTCATGGCTTCTCCCCTGCCGGTCATCGAAGCGTCGACGTTTGTGTTGAAACTGAGACTGAGAGTTGCTAGTGGCTTGAAGCATGGGGTCACGTGTGTCCCCTAGACATGTGCTCGTTGTTGCACAAGGCCGCTGGTAATGGGCAGCCAGAGGCGGATTCGGGAGGAGACTTCGGTGGCCGGCCGCGGTATCGTCACTATCATAGGGGCCTTCGTACACATCTAAGCTTTGTGTCCATTTGCGCTTGAGTCTGGGGCTGTGATATAGCCGGTCATCGGGCCCGAGATCCCTAGCTTTACTTGAAGAAACAGCACTAGGGCCTATGTGTGGAACCGGCCGTATGCTCTGACCATCATATAACACTCGTGAGTGTACTACTACATATGTTGAGCGTCGCCCTGGTCGGTCATTTCCAGCTGCAATCACGCTCTCGCAGTGTAATGTGTTGCTTCCAGACATGACTGGATGAAGGTGAGATTCCGTAGTGCCAGAAGTTGCAACCGACTTGATACAAGTGAGCAGACCATCCTTTGGTTTGTCTTCTGCAGAATTAGGCACAAAGATCCCAAGGTCAGCGCCACATAGTTGCTGCGGTTCTAGCTGTAGCACTGGGGCCATTTGTGACGAAGCAAAGATCACGATGCCTGAGACCGAGGTTTTCATCCAAAACTGGTGTTGCTGACTAGTCGATGCTGGACTTGTGGTAGGCTTTGATAAGGAGCGTGTCTGTTTATCACTAACTCCAAATTCCTCCTCGATCGATGGTGAGCGTTCCGAGTGATTAGAAAGAATATCTATGCTAGGTGGGATCGAGGGAACCTGGCTCCGCTCCCGTCCAATGAGTAGCACCCATCGATGTGGTTTCCCATAGTATGAGAAAAAGGAGCCGCGGCTCTCAAACCAAGCCCAGCCGCTTCGCTTTTTGCGGACTCTGAAGAGCAGGTTGATATCGTGTCCAGACCCTGAATGTGATGTTCCGTGAGATCCATCGCCGATAGGGTGTGTCGGCATATGCTTTGCATGTGGCGAAGCAGACCCAAAGGGCTTTTTCACGCATGTGCGATCTTCCGTCAAAGTTTCTAGATGTCGGAGCTGACGAGCCACGCGTACAATATCACTAGGGTGGCATATCGTAGACAGATTTTGGTTCATCAGATCGCGGGAATCATACTCAAGGACCCGCTTACAGGCTGTAGGACTGATATACTGAAACATGCCACGAACTGTAAGAATATGAATCACATCGGTTGACGTGTCAAGCAAGGAGAACATGCGTTCAAGGACAAGTGCTGGCTTCATAGGCTCAGCTACACAAGCGTTATTAGTGAAGGTCCCTGGCTTCGAGGCAGATGTAGACGCTCTTGACGGCGGGAGCATAGAAGCTGAGCTCTGCATGATTGCAGGCTGAGATGTCATGGAAGGAGCAGAGGCTTTGGGGGGTATCATAGGGCAGGGCTTGGAATCGACGAGAGTTGTTCTGGTAGTTGGCTTTCTACCGCCATTCAACGATAAGGAGCTAGGAAGTACAGCTGGCCTAGAGCCGGCCCGGATTGTCGACGGCATTGGATGCATTGCCTCTGGCTGACGGGGAGGACGGAGAGCAACAATTGGAAAGGCGAGGCCATCATGGATTGACGTGGTCTTGCTCTTGGGATCCATATCATGGCAAAGCGGCCATGGGGGACCGTTTCGACTTGCAGTGCTCTGTGACTCGTGACTCAAGTTGTGCTGACGATAGTCAATGGCAAGAGCTCCTGCGAGAAAGCTAGCCTTCGGGACTGAGATTGCTTGTGGGCTTTCCAAGACATCCAACTGCAGGCCGACAAGATACCGTTTACCGCAATAGACGGCGGGAATGATGGTGACTACGTTGAGGAACGGAACTCCGCCTTTTCGGTAGTTTATTGTGACATATTGGAACTCCTTGAACTGGGCTATCGACTCCCGTACGCGTAGTTTTGTCTTTGCCAGATAGGTCGCCTCCGTACTGAGGCTGGCTGTCGGGGTTTCACGAGCAAACTTAGGATCCAGAGACCAGCTATTGGCACATATAGGACTATGACTTTTGCCATGAATTGTCGTCCCCGGGTTCGCAATATCATCTTCACCGGCTGGACTTTGAAGGAGCCGACAGTTCTTCCCAACCACATCTACACTCTGATAGCCTGTCATACGAGTGAATACTTCTGAAACGTAGAGAATAGGGTTGTCGTCAAGTGAAGCATCACATATGCAGAACGCACATGTCAAGTCAAGTTGCCCAACATTGATCTTGGGTGTCTTGCGGTAGGTTATGTTATGTAGGAAATCAAGGACATCCAAAGTACCTGTCCCAGTTGGAATGACGCTTTCGTTGTATGATAGTGGCTGGACTTGCTTGCTAATAGAACTATATGCCTGACTATGGCTTGGCAGCAGTGAACTCGGACCCGGACCGGAATTATCCGCATATGTTGGCATCACTATCGGAGTCGACATATTGTTCCCAATTCCATTGGATTGTTGAGAGTCCCAGCCACCTTGCGAGAGTGAAGATGAAGGACCATCAAGACTCGTGAATATGGCAGATAGATCTTCAGTGTAGTTCAGCGTTGGCGCATATGTCTCTGTGAGATCTTGAGAGTAGAATGGAAGATCATGCGACGAAATGAAGTTAGGCTGGTATTGGTATGGTGTACTGAGAGGGCCGAAGGCAGCGTTTGGTAAGCCCGCACATGGATCACCGAGAGCTTCAAGAGAGTTAGGCGGCAGTGTTGGTAGGGCACTATAAATACCATGTCCCAGCGACACTGGAACTTGAATATGTCCGTCTTGATGCTGCTCATACAAGTTCGGGCTTGAGGTTGGTGGCCGTGTGAACAGAGTGCTATTGGGATATGGTGCAACCTCGCGTAGGGTGTTTCTTGGCAGAACTGTAGGCAGCTGGCTAGCTTCTAGCAAAGTATGTAGCCGTCTATGGTGGTGCTCGACAATGTCATGTAGACTTTCAGTGGACATGGTATTGGGAGCTGGCTCAGAATGAGAGAGGCCACTTGAGGCTGAGAAGGCTAACATCGACGACGGGCTTTGGAACGGAAGATTGGACCCTAAGCCGGGCCTTGTCCCAGTGGCGTTGAACGGGACTTGATTATGTGGAAAGGACTCCATGATGTGCGTGTACGAAGACGATTTGTGAACGGGTATATGACAAGGTATAGATTGAATGTTATACAGCTTTGTCAATGCTACATGGCAAGTTAGCGTGTCAGTAGTGATATAAGTGATATATCAAGACATACATAATACTGGGCAGGACAACTTACAATAGGAAAATGCCAACCGATATTATAAATTGTATAAGAGAAAATCGAGCAAATCGATGCGTAGAACAAGACAGATCAAATCAACAAAGAATAAAAAAGAATTTGGAAAGACGAAAAGAAAACAAATCAAAATCAAAAAGCCGCCGATTGTCTGCACGCATTCACATATCAGATTGACGATATGCCTTCATATTTCCCGCCAGCCTTGCGCTTTAGCCACAGCCGATGGAATTAACTTGAGCCGCCAGGCAACGAGGTATCGGCCGGCTGGATTAGAACTCGAAACAACGATAGTCTTCGAACGATAGTATGAGGACGGCTGGGCGTCGATAGTGGAGGCGTTGGCGACGATGGATGTGTTGATATGGTGAGATTGTGATTGAAGTGATAGGAGGAAGAGATCCCGATATGTGACAGTAAGAAACGGTAGTTACTTTATCTAGCGCAAAGATAGGCTGATATATGTGTTTACTCTTAGTGCCAATCAGCCAGCAACACAGCGCCTCACCCGCCAAACGAGATGCAAAGAGAAAAGAACCTCTTCGGTCTATAGAAGCCGAATCTGTGACTCGAAGCTCTGAGTCTTTTTGTCTGGGGAACCACTCGAGCAGTATAAACAAGACGCCACTTGGAGACCGACCTGGTGGGTTGTTGAGAAAACAGCACTCAAGGCAAAACAAGAAGTAGGGTGAGATGGGGCGAAACACGGTGAGCTGGTTCTGTCACAAATAGATGTGGACGACACAGCAAAAGAATAGAGGACTAGGTTACTGCCACTCCGCTCGTTGTTGGTTGGGGGCTTCGAAGGAGGACACAAGACAGCCAACAGACGAAACAGGACGGTAAACAAGAAACAGCTGGACGGCCGTCCTGTGCAAGAACCAAAAGACAGCAGCACCTCGCCAAAAAGCCGTGTAAGAGAAGGAAGAGACCCAGGTAAAAGGGAGATCAACATGTAGATACACGTAGGCGCTTGATTCATAGGAGCAGCCTGCAGGATAGACAGACCCTTTGTTTTTTAACTGCCACGTCCAGAAAGCCTCAGAGTATCTTTGTATGTTGGACCGGGTAGATGGAAAGCGCTGCCTCATTTGCTGTTCTTTTCTTGAAGTATTGTATCTGAACACTTCACTTGCCAAGAAATGGTCATGTGGCCAGCGCCACTGTATATTTGGCAGACATGTGAGTCGCTACAGCCAGAAGGAAAGAGTGACGAGTCAGATTTGGTACATACATAGTATAGAGGGTCAGCCAATAATTTCCTGTTGTACGATACAATGATGTTGGGGCGGAATGATTGCACATACGCTTGCATCTATAGGCCGCATCCAAAGACCTGATACTATAGCTCTGCTTTACTTGACTCGACTCCGTAGGCGGTTTTAAGCACTAGAGCTTTCTATGTAATAGGCGAACAGTTTCCCGAAGTGACACTTTCAAGCAAGTCATGCTGGTAAACTGGGAAAACATGGCTGGTTAGTCAATATGTAGGCGAAAAATAGGCGGCAGGTTCTCGATATCTCTTGCGTCAAAGTATACAGAAACACGCGCACACAAATTTGTGTCTACCAAGTCTCTTGCTCTCTATCTACTCTGCTCGCATGACATAGATATTCTCCAGTAAATTTGTGCTTTGTAGCAGCGTAGTTCCATCCTCATTCTAAGCCGGGTACTCGCACACACCTAGGAAGGCGTTTCAAGTACAAGCTTTATTGCTGTTTTTTTCTTCTTTTCTTTTCACAATGACTGTACAAGCTCAGTATATATTTACGGGGAGCTGTTGGCGCATATATGGTTTTGTCCTTGGTTTTGTGAGATACAAATTTGGAACAGGAACATTGCGAAAGAGAGATATCCGCTTGTTTTAGAGTGAGGCAAGTACCACAGGTAACGCCTCAAGACTATGGTTAACAGCCAAGAAAGAAAAGATCAACAGTTTGAGAGAGATTACTAGTACTGTCCTCTTGGAGCAGATATACAAATTAAGTCAATTCTGCCCCTCCCCCTATATCGGACATACTAGACTATAGTCAAAGGGACACCACGTGTGTTTTGTAGAACTGCATGAAGACACGGAATCAATAGGCTTTATCAGCCTGGTCTTGAATGGCTAGATAGATAGCATGGCCCATTCTGTTCTACGGCGCTAACGGTGGCTTGGAAAATATCACCAAAAAACAAAAGAACACAACAGTAACTGCGAGGCTAAGCTGTGATTCCACGGCATATGTCATGCGACATTCAAACGCGTACAAACCGTGATTTTGCTCTCTAATGCTTTAGCTCTATGGCGTGGTATAGTATAGTAAATCAACAAACAGACAAGGTGAAGGAGAAAAGAAAAGAATATAGACAGATAGGGAAAAACGAAACGGCTATATTAAAAAAACACGGCCACAAAAACAAGACGAGAAATAGTACAACAAGTATATCGAGCCGGTCACTAGCGAGGGCTTTCTTTTCGTTTCTCTCCTAGCCTATTTGTTTGTATGTCCTTAATATATAAGTATATGTCATATACGTAAAGCATCTATAAACAAACAAAACACTCAAACAGAGACCGAAAACGCTCCCTATAGCTGGGTGATTTTACATACATACGTGAGAAGCTGTAGGCATAGGAATAAAGCAAGACATTTTCATCACACAGGATCACGGCGACGTGCGTTTAACATGCAAGCCGCGACACGAGAAGGCGCAAATGGGGCGGTATCAAGTAGAAAAGGAAAAGGAAAAGGAAAAAAAAGGTCTCAGAGAGTCAGCGTTGCAAGAAACATTGCTAGTACATATAATAGAGTTACCATAAGAAACCGAAAAGAAAAAAAAAAGGCATAAGTATAACACCGTAGTGTAAACCTTTTGACTATATGCCAACCATACCCCCCCCTCCTCTTTTTGAAGAAACCAGATAAAGCATTCCACACTTACTGTCTCTGAATACTAGTTTTTCGTCCTTGTTTCTCTTTGTCTCACGTAAACAAACATAGTTGAGGGAGGGGGAGCCATCTGTCGCCTGAAAATATGTTGTGTACTCAAGGACAGCATGACTAGAGACGATGAAATACAAAAATGCCTACAAGCGTGTTGTTGTTGGCAAGCCTGCCAGGGCATGAAAAAAGAGAGAGTAACTATTTTTGTTGCTAGTTAGTTACTCTTTCTTTTTCTTCGTTCTCTCAGAACTCAACAGCAGGCCGTCAATACAAGACAGTTGCTTCACCCTCGATACTATGATAATTTGGTGAGCCACTCATCCACCACACGATAGAATCAAGAAAAGGTTTATCAAGGTTGATTATATAAACTGTAAACATGAAATAGCAATGGTATTGACTTTCAATCTCCGCAAAGAAATTCCTCCAAACGATGTGGTAGCCTCTTCAAGACTAGCCCTCGCCTTCTATCTGTAAAACTAGGTGATCATTCATTCATTCGTGTCCCTTCCCTTTTACATCCCAATTCCGGCCCAATATTTTTTGTGCATTTTATATTGGTCCTTTGTTTTCTTTCTTGCCCCAATGACGGATAAAAGAACCTTTTTGGCTTTTTTTTTCTTTTCTTTTTTTTTGATTCGTACCCGTTATTGAACGTTACACATTCAGCAGCAATTCTTCTTAACATTTAGCTGAAGTGAGCCATGATGCGGACCTGAGCTTCACTGGTGAACTGGGCCATTAGAGGAGCGGGGTTTAGACCAGAAGCAGTGCAGAGAGCCTTGGTCGAAGCAACGACACGGGCAAGACTCTGGCCCTGTAGCATATCGTTCTCAAGGGCCTGTGCAACCCAAATGAAAATCTCATCGGGACGAGAGATGACAATAGGGTTTTGTCTATTTTGATATCGTGGTTAGTCATAATAATGTCTTGCGTTTTGGGGAGTTTTATTCTCTGGTTATGTAGAGTTCGACATTTCTGGGGTTACACAGTCGGTCGATAGGGCTAGGGTTAGAACTTACTTATCAATCAACTCGGCAAGGAAGGCGTAGGCATAGGGAGCAGCCTCATCGTCGTTAACAACGGGCAGAGTAGTGATCCACTGGCCAACAACAGCCTGAGCATCACCGATAACACTAGGGCTGAAGTGAAGAATCTTGGCAATAGCAGCACAAGCGTTTTCAGTCGAGTAGACGTTGTCCTCATTGCGGCAATTAGGGAACTGAGTGATCTGGAACAGGGCGGGAATGGCGCTAGCTAGGAACTGAGCCCACTGGGCACCACCACGCTGGGCAATGACACCAATTCCGTAGGCAGCGGCTTGGCGGATGGCGGGAGAAGTAGCTTGGCAGCCGTTCAGCAGAGGCTGGGAAACGAGCGAGGCGTAACGTATGCTCTGGTCGCCACAGTATTCAAGGACATCGTCGAAGATGCACAGGGCCCATTGACGCTGAGTGTCGTCTGCGGAATGGAGGAAGACGGTGTAGAGGTCCATCAGACGCTCCCATGCGGGCAGGAAGGCAGTGCCGTGGTTCTTGAAGATAGCGTGGAAGGCCTTGTTCATGTCGGATAGAAGAGTTTGGTCATCCTCGATGGCCATCTGGAGCTCCTCGGACTCATCCTCATCGGCCTCGCCGGTGCCATCCTCCTTATCCTCAACACGCTGCTTGACACGTTCCTTGTAGTCGTCTAGGGCAGAGGTGGCGCTCTCGATGAACTTCTCCATGTGAGCGGTAGACATGCAGTTGGAACCAACAACCTCGACGGACTCGTAGAAACCCTGGTACATCTCAGCCAGAGTATCGATGGCAGGCTCAGCAGTCAGAACGTCCAAAAGCTTGTCCAAAGTGGGAGTCCACAGACCAGCCATCTCAGCAGAGGTAGGACCGTAGGCCTTCTTGTATGAGTTGAGCAGGGCAGGGACTAGCTTGGAAGAAACAAAGCGGACGGGGTCGTGGAAGAAGAAGGCCAGACCAGGCAGAGCAATCTTCTCCATGATGTTGGGGACGTACTGAACAAAGTGTTGTTCCAAAACCTGGGCATACACAACTAGCAGCTCAATGGCCATGCGCTTATCCTCCATGATGCTGGTACGGATACCAATCATCTTACCCTTAACAGGGACCAATTCCCAGCCTTCCTCAGCCTGCATCTGCTCAATGTGCTCCTCATCCTCGATAAGAGTGATATCAGCCTTAGCGCTAGCAAGATCCAAAAGAGGGGGAATAACTGTGGGAAGAAAGGGGAGGAAGTCAGTGTCCAGAACACGGCACATACGGCCCCAGCAGTGCATGAGGTACTGCTCCTGCGGGTCGTCATCATCCTGGATGTTGTTCTGGATTGAGCGCAGAAGCTCAACAAGAGTGGTGGCATCAGCACCGAGACGGTCCTTGCCGACAGCCAGAGCGATAAGAGTAGCACACTCCATAGCCTTGGCGCGTAGAAGACGGTACTCCTTTTGGTTCTCGCCACGCAGAACGTTGACAAGAACGGGCATCAGGTTGTCGTAGTACTTGGAGAAAGTAGACTCGGCAGCATCAGCAATGGTGGCAATGGTAGACAGAGCCTGCTCCTGAACGTAGCGCTTGTCGCTCAGTAGGTTGAAAAGGTGGGATAGGAGATCGTCCAGGTAGGGCTCCAGGATCTCTTTCTCGGCCTCCTCGCAAAAGTTGACCAGAGCGGCAGCAGCGTGCGACTTGACACGGGGCTCTGGGGAGTCAAGGACGGGAATAATGGCCTTGAGGATGCGGTCGTAGTAGTCGGACTGCATCTTGGGGGCAAAGTCAGTGCTCATCTGGCCCAGGGCATTACAGCCGGCCCAGCGGACACGAGGGTGAGGGTCAGAAAGAGCAGGAATGACAAGATCCAGAACCTGGCTCAGCTCACCAATCATGAGGTCTCTGCAGCCCTCGGAGATGGCAGAGATGGCCATGAGGGCAGCGTGGCGGTCCTTCCAGGCAGTGGAAGTCATCATACGAGGCAGCCAGTTGAAAGTAGGGGCCAGGATAGTGTCACCGCCTAGCTTGTTGGCAAGACGATCCATAGTCTGCTCGCCAGCAACGTGGTTCT
>RMBW01000163.1:0-43773 GCA_004009845.1 Davidsoniella eucalypti | reverse complement strand
AACTCTTGAAGATCTGCGAAGCCACCAACTCCATTCTCAGGTGGCATCAAAAAGAAAAGGAGAGACCAGAGCTCCGTGAGATTGTTCTGGAGTGGTGTACCGGTTATCAGCAAGCGTGCCCTCGTATTGAATCCTAGAAGGGTTTGCCATCGTAACGACTTGAAATTCTTGATGTTATGTGCT
This sequence comes from Davidsoniella eucalypti, assembly GCA_004009845.1. Lineage (NCBI taxonomy): Eukaryota > Fungi > Ascomycota > Sordariomycetes > Microascales > Ceratocystidaceae > Davidsoniella > Davidsoniella eucalypti. The sequence goes on along the minus strand of RMBW01000163.1, from coordinate 43,590 downwards.
TCATCGAGAATGAGATAATGCCATTTACGACGCCGGAACACTTGACTATCTTGTAGAACCAACTGATACGACGTAATACAGACGTTCCATAGGTCATCCTGATTCCAACCATGACGTTTACGCCGACGCTCTTCGATGCTTCCGTAGTATGCCAAAATCTTGAAACCAGGACACCACTTCTTGAACTCCATTTCCCAGTTAAGCATGACACTCGTGGGAACGACAACCAGGTGAGGACCCCATATTCCGTGGTGACATGCCAGATGGGCAAGAAGCGATATGGTTTGAATGGTTTTACCAAGACCCATTTCGTCCGCCAAAATGCCATTGGTACTGTTGGCATAGAGACCTGCTAGCCAATCGAGGCCATAGTGTTGGTATTCACGGAGGTTTCCACGCAAAAGAGATGGGATCTCGGTTTTTGGTACTTTATCCGCAAAGGAAGAAGAACCATGGCTGATGGACGAAGATTGCCGACGGGGTTGCATAGAAGAAGGTAACACGCTGTCGTTGTCATGTGGGCGATCTAGATCGAAGTTTGAGACTTCAACAGAAGCAATGACATCAGTGGAGATAGAGTCAAAGCCTGTCTTCGCCTCAGGCTCGTATTGAGTATCACGATGCGGTATAGGCGATGTCTCGGAACCAAGAATCGGGTTGCTAGTCTCCGCTAGGGACTCAAGCTGGGGGGTTATCAAGTCATTATTTTGGTCAACATTGCTCGAGATATTGGGCGTAGGCTTTGTTGAGGGTTGTGCCTGAGAAGCATCGTTTTGAGTTCTGTGCTGCGATTCCTCCTAGTGAAAAGTTAGCATCTCTAAACCTTATAAATCGGCATCTTGTACTTACACAGTCCGGGGCCAAGGCAGCTGGCGATAGTAACGTTGTGATAGGATTGTCTTCGTTTGTCGGCGAAAGGGGCGTAGGCTCGGCAATGACTTTGGCTTCATTATCAGCATCATCGACTGCCATGGGCGAGCCTGTAGAAAGTGTATCTAATTCCATTTCGGCCCCTCCGTCGTTTGGTGACCGTAGAGAGTCTCCGTGATTTTCGGAACCTACGTCTTCCTCCTTTTTCAATGCGTCGAAGTCTTTTTTGGCGAAAAGCATGCCTAGTAACCCGCTAGTTGCATCGTCTTCCGATTCTTCGTCGTCACCTTGGCTGTCTGCCTCAGACTCGGATCCGGACATCTCGCTGGAACCCAAATCGTCATCCATGTCGATAGATTCGTCAGTTGAGAACTCGTCTTCTCCATCTCCTTGCCGTTGCTCGTCTTCGTCTTCGTCCTCTGATAGGGCATTTCCGCGGTTGGTGAATTGTCGGACTTCCGGAACTGCCGCATACTTTGCTCGTAGTTGCTCTGGCGTAAGGTTTTCGTCGTCATCATCATCAAGCTCGGTAAGGCCCCTGTTTTTCGGCTCATCATCGCTAAGTAGCGCATTAGAGTCATCACTGGCACTATCGCTCATATCGTCGGAATCGCTGTTCATCTCGCTAACGTCGTCTCCAGACGAGACGGCGGAGTCCGTCATGAGATCGAGGTCGTCTTTGAGGTCTGGAGTTAAGCCATTGCCGGTATCGCTTTCGTCGTCCGCCATAGTTGTCCGTCGGGCTTGAAGCTTTTGCTCAGATTTGTTGACTGCCTCGTTAAGAGCAGCTTTGACACGCTTCTGTTCCTCGGCCTCCCACCTGATCAAGCGTTGTCGATTAACTTCCATCCTCACATTCTCCCAGAGGCCAGCCATTGTCCTGGCAACTAGACGATATCTGGTAATAGAGAGATTCCGTGCCTCAGATTCCAATTGCTCGTTTGATTTTGGCTGGCGTCTGATCCATTCCTCGCGGCAGGCTTCGGCTATCTTCTTAGCTGCCAATCGATGGCGAGATTGCTCTGCTAGCATCAGACGTCGGAGGTTTTGTGCAGCCTTGACTAGATGATCAAGCCGGGCCCATTGTCGAGGTGGCTGCTCGGATGCTTCTGGAATGAACAGAGAGCATTTCTGGCTTGAAAGCAGTCCACCTGGCTCAACTTCATCTTCGATGCGTAGGATAATTTCGGCATCCTTAGTTGCCATCTCGTCAGTATACTGAAAGTTATCCTCCGTGCACACAAGACCGCCTTGCTCTACTGGGAGGGTTGGCCCGATGGCCCAGAACTCTTCGAAGGATGGCGCAATGCGTTTATTCAAGATGACTTGACCGGGGTGGACGAGGGGCAATTCGGTGTGGACAGATACAGTGCCGCGCAATGCTCTCGTGGAAACCCGAGTTGGCCTAGTTATGCTAGGAGCTCTCTGGGCGATATAGGACTGCCGTATCCGTGTAGAACGAGCTGGTTGTCGGGATGGCTGTGGTGTTGGTGACGGCGAGCGTCTTCGAGTGCTTCGCGCTGGCACATGACTATCGCGAGCCGGCTGTCGCGGGGTATTACGAATGGGCACTGGGGCATGGTCGATTTGGCGCGCGCTCGGCCGAGCAGACCGTCGAGAGGCAGAACCTGAACGGCTCGCTTGAGCAGATATCTTTGTAAAGCTGGTTGGCGTCTGCTCGGCACGAGAAGGTCGTTTGGCGGTGGCGGAGTTTGTTGATGGCGATGGCAGGGCTTGCCGCTGCAGATGCACCGTACTGATGCGACCAGACTTGCGACGGCCATTCTCCAGGATGGTGGTAGGGCCGTCTGCAGCAGCTGTTTTCCAGGGCGGCGACTCGACCTTTTTGCGCGCAGAATTGGGTTTAGTGGGCGTGGAAAACTCGGCCTCAACGCGCCGACGCTTAGAGGGGCGATCGTCATTCGAGTCTTCGGGAGCTGCCGCAGCAGGCGCGTCTACAGATGACGCAGTAGTCAATGCTTCGACGAGGTCATGATTGTCGGTCGAGATCGTGCGGGCAAAACTAGAGGGCGGTGTGGGCGTTCGAGGTCGGGAATCAGAGAGCGGCGAGGTTGAGTCTCGAAGAGCGTGGGTTTCTTCTTCTGCAGACGCGAAATCGGTCATAATAGCCTTTCGGAGCACAGTTTGCCTTGGCTGTAGGGTCAATGATGTCGAGTCGGCTTCCGGGCTCGGATTGGCAGTGAAAACAAAGGTTTTTTTTTAAGTCGGCTGATTCGTCCTGTTGCAACCAATACTGTAACGAAAATTCAGCATGGCCAAGATATTAGAGCGCACGATACGACAGAAAATGCCACAAATATTTGGTGATGGGTGGTGCAGAAAAAAATGTCTAGAAGGCTGTGATCTACTGTTGTAGAGCTTCTACTAGTACATCTTTTCCTAATACATCTGTGCATAGCATTACATACCACTGCAAATAATATGTACAAGTATTGGTATGAGTACAGTGGGGAATCATTACCAATCACCTGTAATATATGATAGCTACAACTAACGTGGGTAGTTGGTACCTAGACTTTTGCATCAACTTAGCCTTGTGCCTCCGTAAATACTACTCTTGCTTGTACAAAAACAAAAGCCTTTTATTTTTTAGCCTTGTCCAATTAACAGCAAGGTAATCTAAAATCGGACCCACCTACCAAGACTCAGCTAAACCGCAAAACATCGTGCCTCATTTTATCACCCATACCCACACTAAACTTCGACTAACGATAGTCTAGCACCTCAATTGCTTGCAATCAATTGGCTTGCTGTACAACACCAATTCGCGGCCAAATTCACTTACAAGAGGAACCCCATCTAAGCGCTACGCAAACATATCGATAAGGTACGCCTCTCGGCCACCATGCTGGCATTTATCGCATGGTCTTCGTATGTGCCAATTGGCTAATCCTATACATAACAGATGGTCCCCCAACGTCTGGCTACGCTCCGGGCATTACGCGCTTCGAAGGGCCGACTATCTATGATACAGAAGAGAACTTTCCTCCCCGATACTCTGACCGGAAACCGTACACAGCTTGATAAACACTTTCCCGAAGCTAAAGCTATGTCCGAATTAGCCGATCCCGAAATGGCAAGCCATACTCACTCCTCACTGATATATGCCTCATATGCTGAGGTCATGCGGCTAACCATGAGACTATCTAGAACGGCGGTTATATCAACCCTCCTGCTATCAAACGCCAATTCCGTGATCCCTATGGCGACTGGTGGGACAAGCAAGAACGCCGCAACTTTGGTGAGCCGGTTCACGAAGATAACGATACTCTTGCCATGTTTTCTTCCTATGAATACGACTGGACAACGCCGGGAAAGGGTGCTATAATGCTTGCAACAGTTGTAACTCTCTTCTTTGGAGTTCTTACTGTTGTCTCGCATGTCTACCCTGATAGAGTTGCCTATCCTCGCGAGTTTGAAGGCGGTCTCGAGAGAGAACTTGGTGGTCCTGGTGGAGTTCGGGTTGGTATCTTCCACCTCATTTGGAAAAACACTCTCGATACTAACAAAATTATAGGCCAGAAAAGCCGGTGACCCTGATCCATAGATATGTTCTCAATGACTATAATGAACAACAAGCATGTTCACAGTCACCTGAGTTACTACCTGACAGAACCCATAACAATTTTTTTTATACAGAACCCCAATACAGTACCCAGGGTCAAACTCCCCAGATATCAACAGCTTATAGAAGTTTCTTGATTAAATAAGACACCATAAATATATTCCATAAAGGATATCATAGGCTCAACTAATGAACTCGCGATTCATTGTAATCAAGGGAGTAATACATAACTCAATGTACATAGCGTTGTCTATAAGCGAGCCGGAAATACAAGGTAATCGGAAATCTTTTTATGTCCACACAATGAACACTCTGACTAAGAAAATGGCGCAATACTGCCTCGAGTCCCTAGTTCATATTATGATACAAAAACTCAGCCCATCACCATAAAACGACTTTACAAAGTTGTTTGTAAAGTCGGGAACCATGAAGGTTTTATTATATATTATACCTATACATAAATATTATTCTTTCACTTCAATCCTCAATTAGGGATAGCTCAATTTGAGGAATGCCAACGAAGTTTTCCGGCATTGTGTAAGTGAAATTCCAGTACTCGAAATCCCGAATAGGACTATCGGAACCGCCGCGAGTGCCAGCAAAGCTTAACGAATAAGTAAGGTTCACGTTGCCGGTGACGTTGACTGTTATGCCAGGAACATCTTCCCAGCCAGAGTAGGTGACTTTCTCAGGCGACGTTGCGACGACGAAGGTGAAGATAGACTCGTCAGTACCGTTGGGGTATTGAAGTGCCAACTTGTTAGCAGAAACATCGACTTCCATCCACATTTCAGTAGAGTATAAAGACATGAACATGATCATATCGCTGTGCTTCCATTGCACAACGGCAGGGTTGAACGAGGTCTGCGAGCGAGCAGGGCCGCCAACGACGTTCTCGTGGAAGGCTTCGGCACCAATCGTGATGTTCTCAGACAGCCAGGTGGTGATATTGCGCGGGTAGTAGTCGTACGGCGGGTAGTAAGTAGAAGCAGTGAAAACATGCTCGCCGCTGAACGTGGATAGGCCCTCGACAAGATCATCCGCAACAAGAGATCTATGAAAGTCGCCCAAAACTGCAAATAGCGGGCCATAGGCATAGTCGGCCATGTGAGACATGACATAAGGTCTGTCAATCAGAGACGAGCTCTCTTTACCGATAAAGATCCAAAACCACAAGGCCATGAGCGAGACATATCGGTTCATGTCAAAGCCATATGATCTATCCCAAGGACCGGCCATGTTCTTCATCTCTGGGTGCCAAAGCTGAGATACGGCAGACCAGGTCTCGCGGAGCATACGAGGGCCATTCTGCTTCATGACAGATGTATCTGGAAGATACTTGGACCATAGAAGCAATCCATAGAGGGAGACACCGGTGTAGGTACCCGAATTGAACTCCGACAGAGTGTTGTTGCGGTTGAACAGATCCAGAATCTCCTGTGCATACTTTTCACCGCTCTGCGTCATATTGCATTCTCCGAGGCGACGGCCGGTCCATCCGGACGCAAATGCGCGCATTATAGACTGGTAGTATGCTGGTTAGTCAAACGAAAGCTTTGGCTTGCGGGATTAAATAGCACTTACCGGATTGCTGTATGAAGCATACAGGTTGTCATCATCTACACCTCCAACACGGTATTCATCTCCTTTGGTAGCATTGTACAGAGACTCCAGGATCAGATTCTGAGTGCTGTTGCTGATCAGGTGGGGGAACTCCTCCATCATCATGATGAATGTGGTTCCAATGAAGCCACGCCAGTTAGGATCCCAAGAGCCGTACATAGTAGGCGGGTAAGCGGGTGATCCAAGTTCTGGCTCTTCCGGCTCTTGTTGGTAATCACCATACCTATTTATATGATGTTAGTAACCGAATATAGTTACAGTCTCGTACAGCCCGAGATATGCAAACAAGCTAGACTCATCCATGCTTGCTCGGGAATATAGCTTTTGTGTTCACTTACCACTGGTCCTCGACATTCTTGAACTGGCCACTGATGATGTTTTTGATAATCTTATCCGCATCTTCAGCATCAGTACCATTATTACGGGCTAGAAGCCCAAAGGCGTACCACGATGAACTGCGAGTCTCGTGGTGCAGAGCAACCGTAGCACTGAAACCGTATAGATAGCCAGCTTTGGGATCATAGAAATCATCCATCCACGACATGGTCTCGTTTAGGAGTTGCTGGGAGTTGGTGCTCATATTAGACACATAACCATGAGCACCACTAATAGCCAATGCGGCACCCCCAAGTAAGCTTATCTTGCACGTCATCGTAAAGTTTGAGCAAAAAGTGCAAGATATTCCGTACAACCTATATCAAGAAAGAAGAGTATGTGGGATTCTATGTTGAGAGTAGAAGAAAGCAGTGGCAAAGCAGAATGAAACCCAGGTGGTAATCTCTATTGTGAATAAAACTCGAAATATCTTGGGGATAGAGCAGGTAGTTATAAGATCAACAATACATAAAGTCTTGGTATTGTCTAATGTATACATATAGACTCCGTGCGTTAACTGCACTATATGCATGTAAATCGATATTGAACAAGACTACCCACCACCTTTAGCTACCCCAATTACTCCTCGGAATAGGATGAATCTTCCTATCTTTTAGTGTGTAGTTATCCTATGCTAATTTTAATAGTCCAATATAAAACCACTTACATAATTTACCAACATCTTCATAGCTCTCTATAGCTCCATAAGATTAGTGAATTAATTTTTATATATTTTACTTGACCCTTGTGCCTTGTGAGCCCTAGCGGTGAATAACACGGATTCTTAACTTCACTATTCTACTTCAATTCTCCGTGTACTTCATTGTAGCACTATCTTACTACTATCAACCTCTCCCAAGACTATAAAACGATGGCTGGTAATATCGGGCCGGGATTAGCCGGTGACTAAGTCGAGAAAGTGGAGAATTTATCGTGTGGAGAAGGACAGCTATTTTGTGGAGTGGCAGGCAAACTATCGTTAAATCAGATTATTGACTTCGTAACAAAATCAGAAATAAACCATAATTATTAACTGATAGCGGAAACAACACACACTATAGGTGATGTTGAAGCGGTGATAGTAAAAACTAATGCTATCAAGCCGGTGGTGAGAATATATTGTCGGGAAACAGTCCGACATTTGATAAATGAGCCAGGTTGGTGGTCACATTGTTGTTTATACTTAGCCTAGAAAAATGCCATTTTCGTAGTTTTGAATGATTAGGCCGCCTTTTCTAAGTTGATGATACAATGTAGCAAATTATGCTATTGTAGTAGAAAAATCGTAGAACTAAGATAGGGGGGGGGGCAAGAATGATGTTAGTAGGATTTGATGTACAGATATGTGAGTACTCTTATACATATACGCATAGATGTTTGCAACAAGTGTGTAACATAGAAAATCGTCTTAGTGAGCATCAGCAACACAACGTGGTTGATAGTAGTGCTTGATATACATATATATTGTTGTAGTATATATGTAGCCAAGATGTCGTAGGTCTTTTTCACTGGGGTCAGTGGCTCTAAAGTTGAGATCAGGCGCACTAAAACTAGTGCTATAGACTGGTGATCATGCTGTGGTTGGATTTATCCGTGTGCTCCTGATTTAGAAATGCAATGGAAGGGTAACAGTTCCGCTACCACCATAAATCCATGACAATAGTAGTCTTGATGTCCACGGCAATTGCTTGCACTTGTGACTCTCGCTTCAATTTGTAGGGACCCAAGATACCAAGAGACTCAAAGCCAGACTCCGAGTTCAGATGGTCCTTGGTGGGTTGGGCGCAATGACGTATGGGGTGGTGTTTAGGGAATTGTAGAAGTCTTGTTCCGTACTTTAGGTTATTCCATTCCAAGTTGATCTCAACTGGTTTAATGCCAGCCTCTATTTCACAAGCTCGTTTCGGAGCCTGCTTGTAGGTGCCAAGCATCATGGAAATCGCCAAACCTTGTACTTTTTCAAGGTGTTTCTTGATCAGGCCCAATCCTCGAATGTAACTGGGCGACAACACGCCGTTGACTCAGTTGCCAGGCCCCCGCTTGATGAATATTGTACACAGGCTTGTCTACTTGGCCTCAAGTTCAATCGACAACTCGATAAGAAGTGCCCTAACTATAAGCTTCACTTAATAGCTAAATCCCTGATTGCTCCTTTTCATTCCTCTGTTGATTTAGGTAGACGTTAAATATAATCAAATCAAAATCAACCATCCTAATCGCATAAAACATACCGTGCTTTTATTGTTATCTCAACCTCCTACATATAGTATGTTTTTTTTTATTTTTAAATTTTTACTGTAGGGGGGATACTTCAGGTATCTCCGCCTATAACTATGGAATCATCATTATAAGCCCTTCAAGCCTCGTAAAAACTGCCCATTTTGCAAGGTGACATCTTCATATTATCAAAGTCATGTATATATGAAGTTTTGCCACTACAGAGCTCAGAGTAAGACATTTATGAGTAGTTTCATTGATATTAAAAAGGGTGGAATGATTATTTATTAAATATATCATTTTCATGCAGAGAGAACAGTTGACAGAGGATGTAAAGCTTGAAGAATATGAGTATGAAGGCTTTGGCAAGATGATGAATTTTGGTCCATCTTTGAAGTGGTTTATCATGCCCCCAAGTCCCAAAGAAAAGCTTGTAATTTTGCACAGCAAGTGAGGTTTCCAGTGAAGCTGCTCAATAATTTCCAAGTTGCTTCTTAACACCATTTCAGAGCATGTGGAGTGCTACTAGCTATTGTGTGTGATGGAATCTTAGCCACCTACTTCAAAATTCGGATGGGCTTTAAGCGAGCAAGAACTTTGAGCAGTTTGGCATGAAAATGGTTGTGACTGTAGCTCGGTTTGTTTGTACCATCTAATTCCATCCAATTTGTCTTGATATAGCACGTGTCACATGACCATAAAGGTATTTCTCAAACCCAGCCTAACACCATGGTGGCTGCCTAACCTTGTTCACCCAAGGACAATAATAACAACAACAATCAACCACACCTTTCACTTCTGATTCCTTGATCTTCATTTCTCTCTATCTATCATTCAACAACACTTCTACAACTACATATCATCTATTCTTCCCTTTCTCTACTCACAAAACGATTTGCCAATCATGGATGAAGTGGAAGCATCATCGGCCCCTGAGTCCGAAGCAATGCCGAGCCAAAGTAATCTAGACAGGGCTATTGCGGAAGCTCTCCAAAGACAAAAGCAACAGCACGACGAAGAACTCGTCAAAGCAGTCAAAGCAGCCGAAGCACGCACCGAAGCAGCCGAAGCACGTATCGAGAAAGAACGACTCGAGAATGAAGAAAACGCCAAAAATCTTGCACAAGCCCAAGCACGCGCTGAAGAAGAACGGCTCGCCAGAGAAGCAGCCGAAGCACGCACCGAAGCAGCCGAAGCACGTACCGAGAAAGAACGACTCGAGAATGAAGAAAACGCCAAAAATCTTGCACAAGCCCAAGCACGCGCTGAAGAAGAACGGCTCGCCAGAGAAGCAGCTGAAGCACGCACCGAAGCAGCCGAAGCACGTACCGAGAAAGAACGACAGGAAAAAGAAGCTGCTCAAAATTTCATTGTGCTTTCTGACTTCCCAACACTTCTTTACAACACTTTTTCACTCAACTACCAAGCATTGACACTGGAGCCCAATACAAACCTCCATACAACTGGCGGGCCTACTTTGGTTCATAACCGGCTATATCCACGTCTCTTGAAATCTTGGACCAATTTTGAGAGCATTCATGAACAAAAGTTCACTCAGTTCTCTACTTTCTTCGGCAAACAAAAACTTTTCAGAAGCATTTCTTTTATTGCAGCTAACCAGGAAACTTCGGCTAAGAAACTGTCAAGTGAGAACGAAGTTGTCTCTTTTTCCTATTTGGCTATCGAGCTTCATGTGAAAAATGTCATCAATATCTTTTTACAACACAGAAAAGATGGCACGAAAACAGCATATGATGGTATCAAAAACGTGGATTTCAGTACTAGTTCACGGTATCATTCAGCTGCCCGATTGGCAACCGGATCTTTGGCCCAGCCTAGTCGACCAACAAGGATACGAGTAGCTCATTGTTCCGTAACTGACGGCCCTGCGAATATTGGCGTATCAGATTCTGATCTCTCGGATACCCACACCCTGCCAGATGCTAGCCCATCAGATGCAACAGGCAATGTTGTGCCTCCTCCCACGCGTCCTGTACCCCACGGAAGGTCCAGCAAAAAGCGACCTAGATCACATACTTCTACAAATGATAGTCCTGCAGCCAAGCTATCATTGCAAAGCCGACGCTTCGATGCTGATTGTACTCTGGTAGGATATAAGAATCCTGAAGGTTCTGAAGACCCGGAGAGGAACTTGTTTATTGTGGAATACAAGGCGCCCATAAGATTCCCCCTGCATTTCTCCGGAGGGCTCTTGCATATCTTTCCAATGCTGAGCCATCTGTCTTCTATGACCTTGTTGCGGGAAAAAAGATCAATGTCGCCAAAAAAGAGGAAACCGAGGAGGAAAAATTCAACAGGCTCAGCCAGTTCACTGCCTATGCCATAACCCAAATCTTTCACTATCTGATAAACTCTGGGCTTCAGTATGGATATATCACAACTGGTGAATGCTTTGTCTTTCTCCATGTAGATAAAGATGATCCCAGTATATTATCCTACTATCTTTCTATTCCTCGAGAGTCTATATCTAGCATACCACTCCGTACAGTGCAAGATGGTCCTCAAGATCCCAAGGTCATTGAAGAAGAGATCGATTCTATCAAGCAGACGCCAGTTGCCCATATCTTGACAATATCACTTTTGTCCCTCGAACAGCCAATGGATAGCCAACAAGCACAGGCCGAACGGAAATCCAGACTTGTCTACCTGCCTGGCCGCTATGGAGATCAATCTCAGAGTGATATCCCCGACAACAGCACTAGTAGTAGTACCAACAACAATCCTGGCTCAGCAACATCAGATCATCAAACTACTGGAACTAGCGGCTCTCTACCTATACGACATCCACAAAATAGATACTGCACACAGCAATGCCTATATAGCCTTGTGCATCACCAGAGTCTCGATGAACATTGTCCTAATGTTTCACTTCACAGAAAGGCAAACGCAGATACTGCCTCGAATAAACATGCTATTGGGGTCGCTCAACTCCTAAAGATTATCAAGACTCAGATGGACACTAATCTCGACAATGACCTTGATGTGTTGAAACGGCATGGTGCTATTGGAAATCTAGTCAAGGCCACTGCACATCCATTTGGATACACTCTGGTTGGCAAAGCAATTGAAGCAGAGTCTCTTGGGTTGCTTCAGAATGAAATTGATGTCTACTCTAGACTGAAGTATCTCCAGGGAAAGTCTATTCCAGTCTGTCTTGGGAAGATTGATATCAAACAGAGCCTGTTGATTCAGCTTCACGATTGTAGACATGTTCTCTTGATGGCTTATGCTGGAGAACCTGTGAAAAGACTGGATGAACACTACGAATATCTGAAGCCTATTGCCCAGCAAATCAGGTACTATGGGGTTGAACATGGAGATCTGGAGGCTAGGAATGTTCTCTTTGATTCCCAAACAAAGAAACTCATGGTTATTGATTTCGACAGGGCTAAGATTCAGGAACGGCCTCCGTCAAGAAAGAGAGAATTTGACCATGCCAGTGTAGTTTTCGAGCGAAAGACTAAGAGGTATTCTCCTATGCAAACTCAAATGACTGTAGAGTGAAGAAGGGCCTGTTTTTTGAGGTTTTTGAGTTTTTTGGGGGGTTTTCATAGACACTTTAATAGCATCATAATAAGGTTGTCAACTATTAATATTTCCACATGTGATAGAATACTCCCTTTTACCCAGTGAGGACCCTTATTTGTTTATTTATTCATAATTTGGACACCACCTCTGACCATTCCATAATCTGGACTAAACTCCCCGGAGGCCCTTACCCTCGGCCCCACCCCTAGGCTACATTCTTGACCTCAATAGAGTGCCGGAGCTGAGAAGCTCCTTCAGATTACTCCCCCTCCCCTCTCTCCCATCCCCATCTTCTCCTCCCAACACGGACCTACTAGATGAAGCAGTTGACCGACTGAACGGAGCCATTGATACAGCCCTTGCTGCTACCATGCCCCGCTGGACGAAGTCACCTTGCAGCGGTCAGAGGCACTCCGTGGTGGAATGAACATGTCCAGGGCACCAGTGTATTTCTATACTGGTGTCGAGGTCCTGCAGGTTTAGCTTCTCTATGAGGTTCGTGAATATACCAGGCTTCCGTACTCTTTGGATGGCAGATTGGCTATCGACAAAGATCAGGACTCGTTTCCGTATTGGCAGTTTTTCGAACGTAGCAAAGGGCTCTGTAGATCGCATAGCTTTCGCAGTCTGCAACCTCAGTGTAAGGCCCCAAGGCATTTGCCTCTTGAAACCGCACCGTTTTATTGTCCATATCGACAAAGGCATAAGAGGACTTGTCGCCCTCCATAGACCCGTCAGTGTACAAACAATAGGCTTCGCCCAACCATAGGGTTGCTAGGGTTGCCAGGTGGATTTCCTTTGCTTCTTCTTTTTTGGGATGTAGTGAGTGACAACCTTCCCTCCTACAACCCTCGGGGGGGTACCTTTGAGTTTTCGGTGCCTCCTCCTTTGTCCAAAGACGAAAAATTCCCCTTTGTTGTGGGTTTTTAAGAGCGACCAGCACATATCACCAATGTCGCTGTCCATTCTCTCCCATCTATTGATTTATTTCATGATGCACCGTTTTGTGAGGCCTTGAGCCTGTTTCTTCCCCTCTCGAGGGTCATTCTCACCAACGACCGCCCACCCCCTTTTCTCTACACTTTTCGCGATCGCTGGTCTCCCGAGCCTCATCTCCGCTGCTCAGGAATTCACACTCACACTCGGAGGGCAACACTTTGAAGGTTCCAGTTGCCCGACATTTCCGGCTCTTCTTTTGTTGTGCTTTGCACTTCATTTGATCATGCCAAAACAAATTGTGATAGCTTCTCCTTGAGTAGCTCCCTCACAATGAAAACACTTTGGGTTTCCTCTGTGTTTTCCAACAACCCACCAGGGGGACGGCTGTGAAGAAAGTTTAGCTTAATGCTGCTTGACCTCCTCCCGATCCCCCGACACTGACCTCGCGATAGTTGTCTCCTTGAGCATCTCCCTCGCACCCTGAGCACTCTGGTCTTTTCCTTTGTGTCTCAAACAACCTGCTAGGTGGACAGTGAAGAAACAAGTTTAGCCAGGTTAGCGCTGCTTGTATTCTCCACTGCTTCCACCATGCGAAATTTGTTTTTGCTTTCTGTGTTTTTCTGTTTTGTTTTTTTTAGTTTTAGTTCGGACCTCCACTATGGGGGGATCTTCGAGGACCATTAGGGTTTCTCGACGTCTAACGATCCACTAGGGTCGGATCCACGTGATCCACATAAAGACGTAAAATGTTAAATAAATAAATAAATGTAGTGAGTGACGCTTCGCCCATGGTGCCTCCCATACAATTTTAGCTCGCTGAAGTGCCTTGAAAGGTATCAGATACCCATCTACGATGATAAGATATGTACGTTCGAACGTATTTTTTCATTCTTTGTTGATAGTGGTCTATCTCCAAACTATGTATATGTAGAGCCATAGGAAATGAATACACGTATCATCGCCTGAGAATTTTCGGAATTAGATTAAGTGACGGCAAGATTTCCGACTGTTGGAATATTAGCGATTCGTTAGCTTGCCTTTGTAGAATGAGAGATTAGTGCTTAGATTCTATTAGAGCACAGGCAAACCCCGCTAAAGTTTACCGGCTGTCGTTGGAGTGATAAGGAGGTTGCAGGCATTGTATCGAATGACACGATAGAATGTGAGAACTAGACACTACGCTATAGATAGTATACGTAGTCTTGATGACTAGTAGTACTGTAGATATCAAAAGTGAAAGTGGTGAATGTTGTTTTAAAGTATATACTGGAGTTATTGTTCGAACACCTGTGATGCTACCCTGCGAGTGAAGTGGCCGACTTTGTACAAAAGAGTATATAGCCACAGCATGGGATGATCAGCTGCTCATCTTTCTGATTGACTTTCATTTTATATTGATAGGCGGTATCGCGACGCACTCACATACTATATTTACGTTTTAGCTGGCCACTTTCTGTCTCTTCCAACGTCTTTTTCACAAGACATCCCAAGATGGCGGATGCTGAAATCTCCGAGAGGGCCTCCAAAGAGTTGGCGGTGTACTCTGCTTCGGAAGATACTCCAACCGATGCAGATGTTGCACGTTTAGCCGAAATGGGTGAGTTTTGACATAATAAGTGTAGTCATATTAGGCAGGGTTACTAACGATGTTTATATTATCTGCAAGCTTTTAGGCCACCAGCAAGAACTTAAGCGTCACTTCGGCACCCTTTCGCTGATTGGATTGGCGTCGACGACTACTATCTCGTGGACTGGACTTGGCCTGGGATTGATCACAGAAATCAATGCAGGAGGCCCTGGCGCTGTCATTTATGGCTTCATCTTGGTGGCGATTCTACAGAGTTTCCTAGGCGCATCGTTAGCCGAGTTTGTATCCTCATATCCAACGTCTGGTGGCATGTACCATTGGATTGCTGCCGTGGCCCCAGCAAGATATAGCGGAACGTTGTCCTTTTTGACGGGATGGTTCAGTGTTTCTGGATGTAAGATATCCAATGTTATCTGCAATATGCACTCTTCGTAAATGTACTGACTTGCAAAACATGTAGGGATCTTCACAACGGCCTCCACAAACCTGATTTATGCTCAGATATTGATGGCACTGGCAGCTTTGTGGCATTCGGACTATGCCATCAAGACATGGCATACTTTCCTAGTTTTCCAGGCCCTAAACATACTCACATCTAGCATCGTGATGTTTGGTAACCGGGCCATCCCCGCGTTGAATCGCTTCTCGCTGTTTTACCTGCAGATCGGATGGATTGTTGTTCTGGTCACTGTCGTTGCTTGTGCCCCGTCACACCGGACCCCAGAGTTTGTTTTCCGTACATGGATCAACAACACTGGCTGGGAGAACAATGTCATCTGCTTCATCACTGGCTTGGTCAATCCTCTCTATTCATTGGGTGGTCTTGATGGTATCACTCATATTACCGAGGAAATGCCCAACGTAAGCTGAACTGCTGAAAGCCCTTATCTCTCGCTGGTTTGTGTCTAGCTAACATTCATGCTCAGCCGTCACGAAATGCTCCCATGGCTATTGCCATCACTCTAAGCATTGCCTTTCTGACTGGCCTGACATACCTCATTGCCCTGATGTTTTCTATTCAAGATTTCGATGCTCTGAGCACTACCAACACCGGTCTGCCTCTGGCTGAACTATTTCGCCAGGCTACACAGTCAGTTGGCGGTGCTTTTGGCTTGACTTTCGTCCTGTTTATTGCTCTAGGTCCTTGTATGGTCTCGTCTCAGCTTTCCACCAGCCGTGTTGTTTGGGCATTTGCCCGTGACCAGGCGCTTCCATGTTCCAGCAGCTTTGCTAAGGTTTCGAAGAAGTTTGGAATTCCCATGAACGCTCAAATCATCGTCACCTGCATCACCGCCATACTGGGTTGCTTATACCTGGGCTCGTCCACCGCGTTCAACTCTTTGCTGGGTACAGCAGTGACTGTGAACAACATAGCCTACATGTTCCCTATCGCCACAAATGTATTGACAGGCAGAAGAAACATGCACAAGGGCGTTTTCCACATGGGTAGAGGCCTCGGATTTTTCGTCAACATTGTTACTATGACATGGCTGACCTTTGCCATTGTTTTTTTCTCATTCCCCTATGTGAAGCCCGTAACAGCGCAAAACATGAACTACACTTGCGTTGTAATAGGTGGCTTGTCTGTTCTGATCTTCTTGTGGTGGATGAAAGCCGGCAAAGTATACAATGAGAACATGAAAAAAGCCAAGGAATAAATAGTAAAAGATATCATGGGCGGATACTATCGAGACTGTTTCCCTGAGCAAACGCTGATTAACGAATAACAAAGGTATCCGAAAGGCTTTCTATTGTTGGTTCATAGTGGCAAGTAGCATAAATGACAAACAGTATTGAGAAATCATATTGAGCCAAAGTAGTAACTGCTGATATGACTTTCCGTATTCAGCACAATAACCCCATATTTATCTCACTGTTCTCCACTAATTTGAATTAAACGAGGCTTAATAAGCCGAACAACAAATGTTGTAGGTGTACTAGCCTTGTACATCACGTGACTTACCTCGACTCTATATAATAACACCTCTATAACATTTCCTTCATAGACCCTCATTTAATAAATCACCCATTACATATTTTCTCCACAACAACAAAGCCTGACTATAACTGGTTAACCATAAACTACTAAAACAAGTATTGGTGTCTGACCAGCTCACTTTGTTTTCATTTTGAAGATTACATTCATCTCATTCTAAAGGCCATATTACAGAACTTCTTCCATAAATTCGACTATAATATGCATAACATCGTGGTTCTTGAGGCTGCAAATACGCCTGAACTTTCATTTGATTTCCCACATACCATTCAATTTTACGAAACTAGCAATAATGACCAGATCGGCCCTCGTATCAAAGATGCCACTCTCGTCATTGCAAGCACTACTCCGATAACCGCCAAGCACCTAGAAACTGCTCCTAAGCTCGAGTGTGTCGCCATCACGGCTACAGGCATCGACTTTCTAGATCGGGATATCTTTGCCAAGGCAGGCATTACTGTCACCAACACTTCCCAGAGCAACGTCAGCGCAGTGGCAGAACACTTCTTGGCTCTCTACTTTTCATGTCGACGAAAGATTGTCCAGATTCACGCCGAAACTACCGGAAAAGAAGCCCTGTGGCAACAGAAGGGCCTTCTTATGAACAGCTGGGAACAAGGCCCTCCTTTGGGCTGCGGGCAGGAAACACTCGGTATCATTGGATATGGCCATCTTGGGAAAAGAATCGAACAACTAGCGCGCGGTGTCGGATTTGGCAACATCTTGGTCGCAGAACGAAAGAACTGCGATGATATTCGCCCAGGCTACACTGACTTTGACGATGTCATAAAGCAGGCGACAACTATCGTAGTCTGCTGCCCCAAAGATGCGTCAACAATCAACATGATCACTGCTAAAGAGATAGCCTGTATGAAGACGGAGGCTCTGCTGATAAATGTTGCCCGTGGCGGTATTGTCTGTGAATCTGCGCTGGCTGATGCCCTTCGTAGACGGGCTATCTTTGGTGCTGGCATTGATGTCTTTGAGCAGGAACCCGCCGGCCCAGGCACATCACCTTTGATTCCAGATCTTGCCAAGGGGGAATCGCCAATCCCCAATCTGACGCTGACTGCTCATGTTGCTTGGTTTACAGCACAGACTCTCCTAACGCTCCGGAATATGGTACAAGATGCATTTGCTGGGCACTTAGACGGCACTCTACTTCAGAAGGAAGCTACACGCAAGCTGACTGTAGTTTACAAAGGATATATACTAAGGTAGTTGGTAGTCTCGACATGATATATACTCAAGTAATGCATCAAACTTAATGAAACGATAGGCTACATCTAATATGATGACGTCGTGGTCTCAACATGTGACTAATTGTAGCTAACGAACTACTTTATCTTACTCTACCTAGATATATATACTCATACATAGTAATGAATTAAGTGAAGTATCTGAAGTTCAGCGATTTTTCACCAAGAGCTAGATCCGCTGTAGAGACATCCTGAGCCGCGAGATTAACTCCCTGTGCTTTGTTCCGACGGCGGTTTTCCGCCTTCATCCATAACCCAACAGTAAGAATGCCCATTATAGCTAGAACGTTGCAGATGCAAGTTAAGATAAGAGTAGGGGCGTACTTTGGCGAATATTCGACGCGGAACGTAGCAGCCGACATGATGCCTGCAAAGTTTCCTAGCCCAAGTAGAAGGCCCGTCGTGGCAGCGCGGCTATTCTCATTCATATTGTTGTTGTTATGCCAGGTATGGAATAGACATGACGGAATGTATGCGCCAGAAGCCATCAAGAACATGGAGAAGTAGGCAACCCCCTTGTTTTCAAGAACATCGATCGATAGCAATATAACCATGCCGATGAGAGAAAGCACAAGGGCAAAGACGAGGTGAAAGCACCGCTCGGCATGATAGTCGGACGACTTGGCAACGGCTAGAAGCACAACGAAGCCACATGCGTTTGGCGCCACGGTCCAGAGATTGGTCTTCACAGTACTGTAGCCAAGACGCTGGACAATCTGCGGCAGAAAGTTCGAAGTAGTTGCATATGCCACGGGATAGCAAAACGAAGAAATGCACAGCAACGCAAACTTGGCATCCTTCCAGGCCGCGAAACACTCGTTCCAGCTAAACTTGGTGTTGACCTTGTCCGACGAATCACGAAGAGCGCGAGCTATACCCGCAGTCTTCTCTTCTTCGGTCAAGAACCATGCCGTGGCAGGACCAGCAGGAAGCCAAAAGAAAGCAGCGATTCCGATGATCACGGTGAGCACGCCCTCAATCATCATTAGCCACTGCCATCCTTCGAGTGCCGTTCCCTCGATCTGGAAAACTCCGTACGAGATCAGACCACTGAATGCGGCGGCCAACAACGCCGAAGCGAAGAAGATGGCAATCCGGAAGCCTAGTTCCGTCCGCTTGTAGAATAGGGTGAAGTAAAAGACAACACCAGCAAAAAATCCAGCTTCGCAAGCACCAAGAATCAGACGTAGAACAAGAAGACCCGCGAAGTTACTGGTGGCTGTCTGTAGCGTTGCGATACCACCCCAGATCACCATAAGTGACGGGAGGACTGTACGTGCTGAAAATCGTTTGGTAAGGAGATTGAGTGGCAGATCGAGCAATCCAAATGGTATGTAAAACAATAAGATCAAGAGAGAATATTCGTTTCCTTTGAAATGCAGGTCCGTGTCCATACCATCGGTCTTGGCATTGCCTAGATTGGATCTGTCGACTGCATTGAAGAAATACATGACTGATAGGAATGGCAAAAGCCAGAAGTCCAACTTCCGAACTATCAATCATGGGCAGATGTGTTAGCATACACTACCAATATATATTTAGGTCGACGTCGGGCATACCATATGACCTTTCAGCTTCAACATTAATGGGGATAATTTCGGCGGCGTCAGTCCCGGACAGTGAATTTCTGTCTTGAATAGCCTCCTGGGCCACATGTTTTTCCACATCAGTTGACGGCATTTGTTCTCGAGTATAGCTGTAGACTTGGGAAAGAGATGGCACGGAATGTGCCAAGGAAATAAAAGAAATGCGTGTTATATTGAGTAACATGAACAACAAAAGCAGGTGGTAGTGAGGATGATATATATATGTATATATATATATATATAGAACCCCGAGAGAGATAAGCAAACTGGATGTGAATCACAGTATCACAGTACCGTGTGGATAGATATGCAAACCTTGATTCTCGAGTATAGTATATTCCCAACGACACAATGAGTTTATGATAACGATATTGGGAAATGCAGATATGGCCATTGCCACTAGTATATACTTGATTAGAAAGCCAATTTCCGGCCCGAAGGTACTCTAGTTCAAAGGCACCATGAACCAAGTAAAGTGTAATGCCCGATAAAGACTGTGATGGAAGGAGTTCATACACGACATGTCAAGTACGAGCCGGTGCAACGTACATAGAATGCAAGGGCTATAATGGGTATTTTATTGGCAAATAGATTAAAATGGATTATAGAGCATGGCACATTTGAAGTGGGGGTGTAAGATAAGTGACCATTTCAGCGCATCTAAATCTCAGTCGTGATGATCATGCCATGTTGGTGGCAGACAGGTATATTACAGTTGTATCTATGATAGGACTGACTGACAAGCAAGGAATTGTAGTGATATCTACACTCGTAACGGTGAATGGCCAGAGCGTTGGTTGATAAGAACGTTCCACTCTGTCTGGCGCATTTCTAAACTATTTCAACACAAAGGTTTTGGCCAGATTTTCCACATGGTTGGTTCCATGGCTAGGCTATGGTCACTAATGCGCAAATGGAAGTTTTCGCCGAGGACAACTAGCTAGACGAAAAATGGCAAGTACTCTGAAATTGTAAAGTTGGGCTAAAGAAAAACGGTTCGCGGTTCGATTGGACGTATAAAAGTGGAACCGGAATGAAGTCTTGGAGACTCGAGACACCAGAACAGGAAAGTCTCCCCAGTGTAATAGGGTAGGGGCTCTCAAAAGGTCAAAGTTGATGGCAGAAAACAGCAAGAACAAATCGCCAACAGGCAAGAAGAAAGGTAATTCCAGCAAGAAACACATTCCAATCCAGGAAAATCAAGGAAAAACCCAAGGAAAGCCCCCCAAATACGGAGTCGCGCCTTTTCAGGGAAACAGGCTTTTTGGCGGGAGTAACTACCGATGCAGACCCTATCTCGAAATAGTAGGCCGGCAGACGCTGCGACACCAAGCGACATCGGCAGTAAGAGTTATAGTGGTAGCAGTACAGCTGCCACTGCCACTATGACTTCAAGTGTCACTTCGGCTGTCACTTCAACTGCCGGCTTTGGCAATGCTAAGAGGAGCGATATGTCCATCGCATCAACATCGACCTCGGATTATCTCCCAAGCACAGCTGCGAGCGGCGGTACCAGGTATGGCAATGGCTGCAGAAGGCAGCGTAGCAGGGACAGCTTCCCCAATGCTGATGTAAGCTCTGCAAGGGAGTGCCGTGTGCCAGAGCCATCTGTGGACTTGCTGCTTGAACTGCCGTTGCCATCGGTGGCACCTCCAGATGCTATGTTAAAGTATGGGGACAACGATAAGAGCAATTGTGATACTGCCACTGTTATTAGTAATACTACTACTACTACTACTACTACTTCTGCTTCAGCTTCAACATCTATATCTACTACCGCTGCAGCTACTGCTACTGCTGCTGCTGCCCCTACGCCCACTACTACTTCTGCTACTGAGTCTACTAATACTACTATTAATACACGAGTATCCAAACGTGGAAATCCAACCGAGTCAAGAGCATCCCCCGGGAAGAATTCCGGACGAAAAACCCCACGGAATCGATCATTCGGCGGCTGCTTTACATGTCGGGCCCGCAAAGTCAAATGTGATGAAACTCATCCTCATTGTACGCAATGCTCACGATCTGGGCTTGGGTGTGCTGGGTACGAGGCAAAGATTCGATTTATCCTATACGGAGATCACGGCATTGCCCCGGGCGGTGACACAGCAAGCCATGATGGTGGCCATGGACGGCGAGTATTATTCACAGGTAAGTAATATAAACTTGTACACATAAGCATCAAGAACACCAACCCACCTTGATCTTTTCTGTTAATTAATCCTTATGGCTGGTTACCATAGTACACTAGAATTCTTTTTATTTTATTTCAGCTTTTATATGAAATAATATAATGATCTACAGCCCGTTTCACCACAAGTACAACTAAACAACTAACGCCCTTTACAAATAAAACAGAAAGGGAGAGACAACAGATGTCAGATCAAATGATACAATCAGTCAGGGCTGATGATCTTGATTCGGTTCTTAACAGTCTTGAAGCGGAACACCGTGACAAGCAAGATTCTCCTGCTTCCCCTTCACTCACAGGGCCATTTTCTGTCTTCCATTCTAAACATCTAAGCGGCAAAGAAGTTCCAGCAACGTCTCAGGTGCTCACTATATTGCCAGATTATGGCTCTGCTGATTCTCACTCCAATACTATATCACATCACGTCTCCCACCATCATGATTCCACAGCACTATTAGCCAATCTGGCACCCTCTTCCTTCTCAGCATTCGATGATATCCAGTGTATCTCATCACCTCATCTTCCATTTTCTTGGAACGACCCAACAGCACTCTCATTTTTATCTGGCATGTCGTTCTCATCAGACTTCTTCTCGGTCGGTATCAGCAGTAATGCCATACCTACCACATTAGCGATGAATAACACAAGCTCTGGTCTCTTAAACATCTCGCCATCTCTCTCTATGTCGACTCCCTTATGTCCTAGCATCAATCTGACGCCATCTTCAACGACTACCGACCAATTCAAGTTTCTTTTGGAGCACTATCAATCACAAATGGGCAAGCTCTTTTCGCCACTCAACACACGCAAACCTCCATGGAGTGTATTGCATTTTCCCAGAGCCCGGGCTGCACTGTCAGAGCTAGCAGTGTACAAAGAGCAAAAGCTTAACCATGCCCATACATCTCTTTTCTACGGTATTCTGGCTGTAAGTGCCTTCAACTGGTATAACAGAAGTAATAAAGGCCATGCTGCCACACACTGGCACAACATTGGCAAAATCTGCCATGAAAACTCTAAAAAGGAGCTGAAAGAAGCATGCGAGCTAGAGTTTACTGGAGAGAGAAGCGCCAAGTACAAAGACATTCTTATGGCTATACTAACCATGGTCACGATATCTGTAAGTAGAACTATCCCAAGTGATCTACAACCCATAAACTCCATATCCTAATCTCTGTTCCATCACTCAGGTGGTCACTGGCCAGCAAGAAGAAGCACGCTCATTTCTTCTCAGTGCTGAGATGTTTATCAGCGTCCGAGGCATTACAAAACCGACCAAATCCCGAAAGGTCAAGCTACTTCACAGCATCTATCTATTTATTCGTGTTATTGAGGAAAGTACCTACGCATATCCTCTTAATCGTCAACCCAAAGGAACCCTTTCGATTCCATTGAGCCAAATGCTCTTTCCATCCATGCGGACAAACGGTCTTTGCATGGAGCGTGACATAGATGGCGACTTTGGTGTCAACTTTGAACACGCTCTTTTCGGCGACAAAGGCAGCACAACCGATCAAAGCGATCCCAGCTTCTTCGTCGAGATCTATGGTATCCCTCGCGAGTTGCTGTCTTTCATATCTCGGACGACGTTTCTAGCCAATGAAATCAACATGTTAACCAGGGGGACCCCGGGTTCAACGATGACGTTTGACTTGAATCAAGCCTGTGCACAGCTAGAAACAGAAATTTGTGATTGGACCTACACAGAAGCCCCGCGGATAGGAGGCGACGACGAAGAGCATCTCACAAATGCAAACCGGAACGTCATGCCGCACCTTATCAATGCCTTCCACTCAGCACTTGTTATCTTGTTCTATCGTCGAGTCAGATCTGTCCATCCACTGATACTCCAGCACTGGTGCGAGAAAACAATCAGCTCACTAGAGTCTTTTGACCAACAGCAGCGTTACTTCTCCCTAGTCAACTGCAGCATAGTCTGGCCAGGCTTCATTGCTGGTGCTGAGGCTATGGACGAAGACTTACAAACCCGGTACATTCGCAAGCTGGAAGAAAATTCACTCAGTAGTGGCATGGGTAACTTTAATACAGCATGTGAAATCTTACGGGAATTATGGGACTATCGAAAGCAATCCGGGCAGCCATTATTGACTTGGATGGAATACGTGCGTATGAGAAAAATCGCACTTGTTCTTACGTAGATATAGAAAGCACATTACTACATCTCATAGCATATATATTCATAAACATACATACCACACATTCCCCATTTCCAACATGAAATAATAGTATATAAATATATTCGTGAGATACCATACTACATCATAATTTAATGAGAGCGCTTCTTCAATTATGGGGTCTCAGATGATAATCAAAGCAAGAATAAAACAAGAAAAAGCAAACCATAAAAGACTCCCGTGTGACTTCATTTTTCCTTCTCAATTGCGGAAGGAACCATTTGAAAGCTCAAGCTCGACTTCATAGTCAAGCTGGAACTCGCAGTACAGACTTTCAGCGCTTGAAGTCATCTTATACGTATAAGCAGCAACATCGTCAGCTATAATCCGCTTCTTCAATCCATTGGCTGCCGCCGCTTCGGCAAGTAGTTGGATCTGGCAACTCTTCTCGAAGAGCGTGAACAAATAAGCAGCCTCATCGACTGTCCCTCCAACTGTCAACAAGCCATGGTTAGCCAGCATCATAACCTTTCCCTGTGGGCCTAAGGCCGTAGCAAGTCTTTCGCCCTCTTCTTCGTTGAACACTACACCACCGAAGTCCTGGTACACAGCCTGGGCTGGGCCATAGAATATACAAGCGTCCTGGTTGAGCATTTCAAGCGGTAGACCAAATGATGCCCAGGCTTTCCCGTAGATCGTATGCGCATGGCAGGCTGCTATGACGTCTGGGCGAGCCTTGTGCAAAGCGCTGTGAATGAGAAATCCGGCGGCATTAGCAGGACGGGTCATATTGCCTCCAATAGCCTTGCCGTCATAGTCAACAAGAATCATGTCGCTGGCTTTGATAAGCTCCCAAGGCCGGCCGAGAGGGTTCGTCCAGAACGTATGTGGGTTTTCTGGGTCACGTATCGAGATATGGCCAGCAAGGCCCTCCTGGAAGCCTTTGCGGGCGAATATACGGAAGGCTGCGGCCATGTGCTCCAAGATATGGGTGCGATGTTGCCGGAAGGAGACAAACTTGGGAATGCCGGGTAAGGTAGCGCCCTGTGAAAGCGCTTGTAAAGGAGTCAGATCATCTTTGCCATAGGGAGCAATCGCCTCCTTAGTGGAGGTGATCTCTGTCGAAGAAATTGAAGCAGCATCATTGCCGTTTTCCATATGAGGCGCCATATTGAGTGTAGCACGATGTGATTTGAAGCAGAATTTCAATGAAATTATTCGGTATAAAAAGAGACCTGGCGGTAGATTACAATTGATTGTGGGGAAACAAGAAGAAATAAAAAGATTAGTCGGTATGAGTTATGAATTGTTTTGAATTGCGATCATGTAGGGAGATATATCAACTTTATCAAAACAAGGGGATGTAGTCGGCTTATGGTAGTTGCTCCTTTTTGGTCGAATATTGACTAATTGAGCCAGTTCAACATTCACACTTGCCGATTGTTACTTCCTGTTCCAATGGCAATTGCTTATCAGCCGGAAAGTTCAAGTAATTTGTGGAGAAACTATCAGATGACGGCTATCCAAATCCTCGCATTCGGGCTCAGTTGCCAAATTCCAAAGATTCCAATATGGGGGGTGACTACATGTACTAAAACTAAATAAATATTTACAGCCATTGGTCTTGGTCGTATCCATGTCATTAAGCCACATTTCAGCCATGTTTTGTTCTCTATAATTGAGGCTATTCATCAGCCACACTATTATTCAAGACAAAGATACTGGTAATATTCTATTGATCAGAATATTGTGGGGCGTTGCTAGTACATATCTCGACTAGTTAAGCCATGAGACGTTGATAGAAAAAAAAAGTATATCAACTAACTAGTTATATAAATTGAATAAATTGAATAATACAATCTGAATCACATCATGTATGAAGAATTTGAAATTCTGTTTTCGCAGTGTGTAAATTTTCAAATTAAAAACAGACTTGCCAGAACTATAATAATTGTCATCGAGTAATTGAAATTCCAATCCCTTCTAGCCACAAAACAAACAATTAGTAGGAATTTCGAGTGTAAGCATTCTGTGTAACTGAAAGCGCGCCTTTGCTATAAGAAGACGCATCACTATCATAATTCTTAAGCCCTATTCGGTATAGCAATGATGCTAGGTGAGGGGCTCTGCGAGAACAACAATAGTTGACAATCACTCTTTCGGATAATTTAGTTTTTGGACTGTATTACCTGATACCATAGAGAATCTATAGTAACTACTGGCAGCTTTAGATCTTGATGTATATCTGAGAGTTCCACAGTGTAATTACAAATTGTAGGCACAGAATGTTGAATGCGGAACTGAGGCAAAAAATCCCGAAAACTGAAGAATTCAAGGGAGGAAATTAATTTCTATTCAGTCCTATGGTCACTCTGTAGTTTATGTGTAAAAAGTCCTGAAATAGGTCTTGTGTGGATTATACATTGATTTTTCGGCATCATGAGATAAGCTTCATAAATGTTGGTTGGCCAAAAGATATGTGACACAACGTCATAAACACTAATTTAGCCCATGGGTTTGTTATGTCAAGCTGCTGAAATGTTGAAAGACAATAGCTTTGACAAGAATGTCAAAGGAGTTTCAAGACGTTTAGTCGACTGCCTAGCTTTTTTTCTTCGAAAACCGAGTTAATCTCATTATTAAGATGCAAAATTATATGTAGGCCGAACGGCATCTGCGAGTTAAGTTATAGCTAGCAAAGAATGAATCAAGCTGGACTTGAACTGCTGGTCTTTTCCTGTCTTGATTCGTCAATTCAAGATCGATTTTTGACTGACTAGTCATATACTGCCATCTTCCGAACAACTCACAGATGTATATCTATCTATGTATTGCATGTAGAGCATCTCTTGTGATATCTCATGATCTGGCATTCAAGGCAAGAACTCTATCCAATGCTACGGTCAGTTCCAAAATGGACTTGATTACTTGCAGATAAGGAGTAGTAATCTTGTCCGCCCTATTGAGTATGACTATAACTGCCGCTAGTTTCACTATTTTCCAAGTGGAAAGGGCTCTTGAGACCCTCCTCCTGTTGAAGAACTGCTTGACATTACTTCTCAGCCAAACTACCTCTTGTTCACAGCCCCACCGTAAGGCCGGTTGTATGCGTCATGGATATGACGTAAGAATTAGGGAAAACTACAGCAAAAAAGGTGCACAAACACCAAAAAGACATACAACACCCGGTATTCCCACGTGGTCACCCACCGTAGTACTGATCGAGCGCTTGATAGTTTAACTAGGGGAGAGCGGACGGGATCCCGTGCTTTCTATCAGCTGTGGTCGTATGTTGTTGTTGTTGTTGTTGTTGTTGTTGTTGTTATATTTATTCTCTTCCTAAACTATTACGAGTGGATGATCACCAGCCTCTTGGAGGCTCACTGAATAGTGGGGATGGTAGCTCCACTTAGGAGTTGGTTTTGTGGATCTGTCTTTTGGGGAATAGTTTTGTGGATGCACTGGTTTTTTTTTTTTTTTTTTTTTTTGTATTTGTTTTTGCTGCTCATAGTGGAGGTATGGACCACTCGTTCTTCGGGGCTAGGGGGCGGTCTCGGCCCGCCCATACAAAGCTATTGAGTTTGTCAAGCGGAAGACGTTAAATATCTGTCCGGTAACCAATCCGGCGTCGTATGATCTTAGTGATTTAGGTAGACGTTAAATATAATCAAATCAAATCAAATCTATTACGAGTGGATTTTCGAGTCCGGTCGTGCCGATTTTTCTGTCTCCGGTATATCTTATCCACTTCCACCCGTATCCTTGTCCGGGTCCGGACTACCCTCTCGGGCTCCATAGGACGCCTTCATGGATACCCCCTGTAACTTCGAAACATCCTCAAACCATTCCCCATAAAAAAGACCCACATCATCCAAGCCCTAAGTGGGGCTACCATCCACGTAATCAGGTGACCGCACCATCCGACGCGCCTCCAAGAGGCTGGTGATCGAGTGTCGAGAGAAGCAAAAATTGGCGTAGTCGAGTCGGGTGCGATGGTAGAGGCACAGCGACAAGACTCCCGCGCCGCGGGTTGGGCTTCCGGAACCTTCAGAAATAGGTTGCCCTTCGAGTATGAGTGTGTCTCCCTGAGCTTTGTAGTGTGTAGTGACTCGGGAGACCAGCGATCGCGAGAGAGTGTGGCGAAAAGGGGGCGATTGTTGGTGAGAACATCCCTCGAGAGAGGAAAAAGTCGGGCGCAAGGCCTCATACTCGATGCATCAATAAAGACAAGCGTCTAAAAAGATAAAAAGAATGGACAGCAGCATCGGGAATATGTGCTGGTCGCTCTTGAAAACCCACGACGAAGGGGAAAAATTCGTCTTTGGACAAAGGGGGAGGTAACTTGAACTCAAAGTTACCCCCCCGAGGGTTGTAGGAGGGAAGGTTGTGTGGTCGTATGTTGTTGTTGTGGTCGTATGTTGTTGTTGTTGTTGTTGTTGTTGTTGTTATATTTATTCTCTTCCTAAACTATTACGAGTGGATTTTCGAGTCCGGTCGTGCCGATTTTTCTGTCTCCGGTATATCTTATCCACTTCCACCCGTATCCTAGTCCGGGTCCGGACTACCCTCCCGGGCTCCATAGGACGCCTTCATGGATACCCCCTGTAACTTCGAAACATCCTCAAACCGCTGTGGTCGTATGTTGAGAATTTGGGGCTTAGAAGGCATTATAAAGGAACCGCCGGAAGCCGACCGGGACCCTCCGTGTCAACGGCCGGTAGCATCTCGGACTCGCTCTTCTTGACCTTTGTGGACCGGCCACCTGTACACGAAACAAAGGATAGCCGCTCTTTAGTCGTCTTCTTTGCCCTGGTCCTGCCTGGTGTAAGCCTGAGCTGGTGGAGAAACAATGTACAGGGAACTACAGCTGACGGCCTCGGAACACCATGGAAGTCGATGCCGGCAAGTGGAGTTTTTGGTCCTACCACATGGTCGTAGGAATCGAGGGTAGCCAAGATCTGTATTTATATGTATATATGATGACTAGTTATGCTACAATCATCTCTGGAATGATATGAGCTATTGGAGGCTGCGTAGCTCTTTCTGTGGATATAAATCATGAGAAACGGAAGAAAAAAACAACCCATCATCTTGTTAAATTGCTGCGTTATTTTTCGTGCTGTACTCTAGAACTCTCTACTAGTAACGAACAATGTAAGTAGGCTAGCCGAGGAACTGCCAAGGATCTTCTTTAATCTATATTCAAGATCCAAGTCAACAATCCACCGTCACGTGGTCGTATTCCGAGCTATCGCATTGCCGCCTTTAATGAGGTCCAATCTAGGCGTTGGAGCATCACTTCGCCCTGCCTTTTGTTTTGTTTGTTGTCTGCTAGCACCTCTTTATTTTCTCCATATACGACAATAAACCCCCTCGCTCTCTCTACCGCCCAGGAATCAAGACATGCCTCGCAAGGCCAAAAGCCCTTCTAGTGCCAAGGAAGTCAAGGCGCCGACGCGCCGTAGCCACCGTGGCTGCAATCGCTGTTGCTCACACAAGATCAGATGTCACGAGGCCCGTCCGAGGTGCGGCTCTTGCACCGCCAAGGGCTACTGCGATTGTGGATATGGCCTTAAGCTCAAATGGGAAACAGACTACATCGGCAGGGCATTTGGCCGTGCAGGCGTTAGGTCCAAAAATGGCAAACCAAAGGCTCCTGGCATCCATAAGCCTGCATCTGATGACACGAAATTTGCTACTACCACTACTACGTATCATTACGGCTTCCTTAACGTGTTTGCCGGCGACCTATATCAAGACACTCCTCCATTTAAATCAAATACGTCTATACGGCATGGCCGTTCGTCGTCACCATATCATGGTAGTAGCTCCATGGCAGTAGCTATGCCCAGCGCTGGCTTGGGAAACCCCCATTTCCAGTCTACATCTCTACTCAGCAACAACGGCTACGAGAATCATCTCCTCTCATACTATCTACACCGGATCCACTGACAATACTGTATCAAGCCTACACGTCGCCATTTGCCGAGCTTATCCTTCCTATGGCTGTATCATGTGTCTCTCCAGCCATTCTGCACGCCATGTTTGGACTTGCAGCATCACATCGCTCAAGATTTGAGCCCCAATACCGCAATATTGCGTTGCACTATGCCACCCAAGCTACTCGGTCTCTACGTCTGTCGCTGTGCCAAAACCCAGCACAGGACCTTGCCCAAGACACAGAGTCTCTAGCGCTGACTATGCTGCTATGTCAACTCGAAGTCACCGTGACACTGGCTCTCAGTGGGTGGTGCATCTCCGTGGAGCTCGGGATCTTGCAAGACTACGGAGACACTACATAGCCGATCCCTCCTCTCTTGCATCTATGCATACTTTAAGATCGAGCGTAACTCGATTTGTCGAAAGGTACTTTGCCTTTTGTGATGTGATGGGCCGCACAGCTTGTGGCGAACAACCCATATTTGGCCATGACTTTTGGGCTGCGCAAGAAGACCGCATGGATCCGTAGATGGGATGCTCGCCAAGACTAGTCAGCGTCATCAGTTCCATTGCTGAGTTAAGTTGGAAGCTGTACCGAAGCGGAGAGACCAACTCTGCAGATATAAAAAGCGAAGAGGAGCTTTTCCAAGAACGAAATCAACTGGAGGTGATGCTTAAGACTATCTGCGAGGATGCGGAGGATGATATCGTGAGAGCCGGAGTCGAGCTGAAACGCTTGACTGTCTAGCTATATCTGCAATCTGCATTGTACGGCACCACACCTTCATCACCTTGTATCCGGGAAGGAGTACAGCAGATATTACGCTTAGTATACGTTCTGCTACATGCCAAAGTTAGGGCAGCCTGCACTGTGGTATACAGACAGTATAACAATACATTGGATATAAGAAAACCACATAGTTGACCGAACGTCTTACACACGTATTATTTGGCGTCTACCTGTAAACCCATATATATGCTAATTACTTTTGGTCAACAGTAGGAGCGAATTTCCTTAGCTTACCTTATTTTCCTGGCTCAAGAAAAAGGTAGGGATCCATGCTTCGCTGATGGCTCCATGTTAGGGTTATGAACACAATGTTGACTCTGTTTTTGTAACCCCGCCGTTGGGTCCTTATTCTATGACGTATTTTCACAGCCCACTATGAAACTAAGTAAATACTCACGCCCCACTATTGATGGTGCTCCGCACCAACTCCGTAGCCGCACAATTTTATTGGCCCGACTCCCCCACGCTCGTTAATAATAATAAATACAAATACAAATACGTGTTTTTCGTGACAGATTTCCCAACCTATATTCTTCTTTTCGCGATATCTTCAACAATTATAAAAAAATAGAACAAGCTTCACCTTCATACTCGCCGCTGCCCTTAAGCAAACAGTGGCATATCATTTCGAAAACCCGAGGTTCCCATCACAACTGATGCTTCTATGGTAGATATTCCATCAACTCTTGGACTCTTCGTGATCATATCAAAACGACTAAGCTAACCTTCAACCTTACAACAAAGTAGTCATAACATGCCTCTTTCTCCTGTACAGGACTTCTTTGATCAATTATCTTGAGTTTCTATCAAAATTAGCCTCCCTCCTCAGTGTTTACTGCACTCTTGATCATTAGCTTGTGCTACTGACTGTAAGTCCTACTGCCTCAATATCATTTCCTCTGATATCATGTTATGGTTAAGCTCCTCTCATATTCTTATCTCTCTTGAAAATCATTATCTAAAACATTTACTGACCCAATATAACCACCCCTAGCCTGTCCCCAATCTGAACCCTATCCAAAATATCGACAGCTTGAATTTTGATTGAATTTTGCTGTTTTACCAATCCATCTAAATTTAAGAAATTCATTGTAGGTTTTTCTTGCATCATCTTTCAGCCAAGATAGATAACCAACTATTGTGTATAGCAACTTCTGAACTCAGAGATGTCTGAGCCATCTGCTCCTGAGCCAAGCTCCTCTGGGCACCACCCCCCTTCTTCTCCAAAGAGCATTGCTAGAGCTTTTGAAGCTTGTCAGACATTTGATGATATCTTGGCGCTCACCGCTCACCGAATGGGATCTTAACCGGCTACATCCTATTTTCCAGAGTTATCTTACACTGAAAGTTAGTGAGAACTCACATGTCAGATACATTGAAGATTTTTGGTGTTCCTATACTTCCTATTCACTATTCGCCCAAGTCTCCCACTATTCGATCCCAGTTGAGAGATAGTCTTGATATAGATATATCTATTCTTGAAACTACCTGATACTTTCCAGTTCTCTGAAATGGGAGATCAACAGCAGCAGCAAGTTTTTGATCTAGCTAAGGCCTATCTTGAGTCGACAAACATCACTACTCGTATTCGACTTCCCTTCGAGTTGGCATTTGATAGGGCAGAGGTGGACCCAAGGATTGGAGTCCCAAATAGTTTACGTCTACTAAACTATATCGACAGCTGCTATAAAGCCTGGTTAGGAGGACAGTATATGTCATGAAA
Organism: Davidsoniella eucalypti; assembly: GCA_004009845.1. Lineage (NCBI taxonomy): Eukaryota > Fungi > Ascomycota > Sordariomycetes > Microascales > Ceratocystidaceae > Davidsoniella > Davidsoniella eucalypti. The sequence goes on along the minus strand of RMBW01000163.1, from coordinate 11,223 downwards.
AGAAGTTTGGATGGTGAGACAAAGTCTTGGGGCAGAGATCTGCTGGAAGATCCGTTTTGGAGCGATAAACTCCAAAAACTCATTGAGGAAAATAGTATTGTACTGCAAGAATCACAAAGAAAGGACAAAGTCAGATTTGTCTTTGCTTTTGATGAAGCACGAAACCTCTTAGTTGATCAAGAAGAGGAAGGCTCTGATAGTGCTGTGCTATTTAGGTCATTACGATCAGCTTTACTTCGTGTTAAAGCCACCGATAATAATCACAGTGTTTTTCTCTTTTGATGGACACTACCTCCAGAATTTCAAACTTCTCTCCTCCCCAGTATCTGGACCCTAGCCAAAAGAAGCCATACAACAACACGACCCCTACAAAGCTTTTTCTTCCCTTTTTTGAGTTTTCTGCTCTGGATATCTTTGCACCACCCCTCAATCTGGCCCATCCCACTACAGATTGGAGATCATTGTTCTCTTATGGCCGGCCAATGTTTGGTGCTTTCTGTCAGGAATTTGAATGTGTTCCACAGAGTCAAATATATTCCAGCTAGCTTTCGAAAAGTTGGACTCAGATAGAAAAACTAAGTTATCAGCATTGAGTACGGTTCGCTACCTGGCACTCCTTTTGAATAGAGTAAGCTTTGAGGTTTATTATCAACCTCATTGCCAGAAGCTAGTGTCTGGTTGGATGCATTGGATCTTCAACGTATTAGAGGACCGAGAGAACCTATCTATTGGACAGCCCCCAGAGCCAATTCTGGCTATGGCAGCCTATGCCCATATTTCTCTCCGTGGTAACCTTACCAAGGTACTAGTTGATTTCAGAAACAGCCTTAGATGGGGATTCGTCAATGTTAGTGATATTGGCGAATTTGTAGCAGCTTGGATTCTTTTACTTGCTTTTGACACTGGATATAGACCAAGAGACTATCCGCCCGTTCCATGCAAGCTGCTACCTAGAGAGTCTCTTTGGCACGGCTACTCAACAGAGTATATTCTCTAGTATAAACACTTCACTCAGTGTTGGGCAAATTTTTTTCAATCGGGTGTTTCGTTTCATTCCGAAAACTGTTGACAAAAAGCCCTTAAAGCCAACTACTTGGGATTTGCTACATCTATACACTAGGTGCTGTGCAATTTTGCTTCCCGAGAATACCCCAGGAGTAGATATTCTAGTTCCAGTCTGGGTACCTGCTACACATGGACGCCCTGCGTGTATGGGATGTATCCTGGTTCAAGTCAAGAATAGAGCCCATGATAGACTTACTGCTTCTCTTAGACAGCATGCTAAAACTTCTATCTTGACTGCTATCAGATATCTTGGCTTCGATCCTGACAAGACGCCAGTTCTTGGACTAATGCCTTGTCTTAGTGGTTCATCGTCATCTTCCACAGTCAATGTATTTACAGCATTTATGAAGAAGTCTGCTATCCCAATAGCTTTAGTAGTTGGTATGGCTAAAACTACTTATCCCTTTCTTGCGGGGGAGGGCAAGAAAGATCCCTATAAGATACTTTGTGATCTTCTTATCACTAAAACAGACTTGCATAAGACGAGCGACACTGAGTATAGCAAAGCCGTTGTGCCAACATAATTGATGCTAGCCCAGCATAACTTGGGCTAATTTGTGTGATACCGGCGATACTTTTCTCATGTTCTTTTGAGTAATTGCGCGTCTTTTTTCTCTTTCTTTTACTACGTCTATTCTATTTTAGTTGCTTGTATCTATCTGCAGATGGAAGCTGCCCATTTGGGAGCTGGCTATACAGAATAAATATTCAGCCTGCAGTTTTGTCTTCCCAAACACCAAAATTCTTACTATTTTGTTTTCAATGTGATTCCAACGGAATCCAGCATCGCCGTTTTATTTTTAATTTCTATCGTATACAGGTGGCCGGTCCACAAAGGTCAAGAAGAGCGAGTCCGAGATGCTACCGGCCGTTGACACGGAGGGTCCCGGTCGGCTTCCGGCGGTTCCTTTATAATGCCTTCTAAGCCCTAAATTCTCAACATACGACCACAGCTGATAGAAAGCACGGGATCCCGTCCGCTCTCCCCTAGTTAAACTATCAAGCGCTCGATCAGTACTACGGTGGGTGACCACGTGGGAATACCGGGTGTTGTATGTCTTTTTGGTCTTTGTGCACTTTTTTGCTGTAGTTTTCCCTAATTCTTACGTCATATATGACGCTGCATACAACCTCCGTACTTTGAGTTCACGGTACCTCCCCCTCATATAAAGACGAACTTTTCCACTTCATCGTGCATTTCCAAGACCGATCAGCACTCCAATGCTGCTGTCCATTCTCGCTTTCTTTTTCAACTTTTGTCATTTTTGATGCACCCCTTGAGTCCGATTTCCTCCCCTCTCGAGGGATGTTCTCACCTATGACCGCCCCTTTTCGAATAACTTTCTCGATTGCCGGTCTCCCGAATCCATTACATTACTCAGCTCAGGGAGACACACTCCCACTCGATGGGCAGCCTCTTTGAGGGTTCTGGATGCCCAGCCCGGTGCCGTAGGGCTGGTTTATGCGGGTCCAATTCATGGGGAACGGTATTTACAGGGTTTGGAGGACAGCTAGTGGCTGGAAGGGGATGTTGAAGAGGAGGAAATTTTGGAACAGTACACCAACAGCTATCGCCCAGAGAAAGGACAAGACTATGCGTAATCTGCCGGGGTCAAACCCCCATGCCGACCAAAGCCGGCCTTTCGGACTAGTTTTTCATAGTCTCTGATGTACGGTAAAAACACCAGGTAGCTAATCCTGTAATCCCACAGGCGTACCCTCAGGTTGTGCTAGACAGAGAACTCTCTTAGCCTCAGCGCTGGACCCTAAAAAGTCACAAGAGAAGTTATGGTCATTGAGCAATCTAGTTGAATATAATAGTAAACCAGTCAGCCAGACGGTGGGGTGGGGTGAACAAGAGGTAGTCTGGTTGAGAAGTGATGTCAAGCAGTTCTTCAACAGGAGGATGGTCTCAAGAGCCCTTTCCACTTGGAAAATAGTGAAACTAGCAGCAGTTATAGTCATACTCAATAGGGCGGACAATATTACTCCTTATCTACCTGAAGCAAGTATTTAAGTACGTTTTGGAGCTGACTGCTAAGTCTTAAGTAGCATTAAATAGAGTTCTTGCCTTGAATGCCAGATCATGGATCACAGGAGATGCTCTACATATACAATACATAGATATATGAGTTGTTTAGAAGGTGGCATTAGATGACTGGCCAGTCAAAAATTGATATTGAATTGACGAATCAAGACAGAAAAAGACCAGCAGTTTAAGTCCAGCTTGATTAATTCTTTGCTAGCTATAACTTAACTCACAGATGCCGTCCGGCCTACATATCATTTTGCATCTTAATAATGAGATTAACTCGGTTTTCGAAAAAAGGCTTGGCAGTCGATTCTAAAAGTCTTGGCACGCCGAAAACTCATTTTACATTCTTGTGAAAGCTATTGTCTTTCAACTTTTCAGCAGCTTGACATAACAGACTCAAGGGCTAAATTGGTGTATATGACGTTGTTTCACATATCTTTTGACCAACCAGCATTTATGAAGCTTGAACTACATGCCTTCACATCTCACAATGCCGAAAAATCAATGTATGATTCACACGAGACCTATTTCAGGACTTTTTCCCTTATACAGAAATTATAGAGTGACCATAGGACTGAATAGAAATTAATTTCCCTCGTTGGATTCTTTAGTTTCTAACTTTTTTTGGTTTAAATATTATTTTTAATCCAGTAACTTGAGCTTACTTATAGATATCTTATTTCTAAATCTACGAACACTAATTCAACCCTATAGTGTATCTTAAACCCAGTAATGGCTTCTTTTAGCGTGCTTGCAGTTTGTTTAACTTTTTGTTTCAGTCTATTCCTTATAAACTCAAACTATCCACCTTTACTTTACCTTCACGCACGATATTGTATATTTACGTATCTATTATTATTAAAAATGTTACCAAGCTTCACATCATTATGACTTAACCATAACACAGCTGTGGACTAAAGAATTTGATGGTTGTCTAATTTAATGGCCCAATATACTTACATGATACCTTTCTTCTTAATTAACATATTATACTATCTTATTCTCTATTCTCACATACCATGATTTTACGAGTCTCTTACTTTTCTACTCATACTACATCTATTCTGTGAAAACCCTATCGAATGATACTCTTTTCAATTTCATTTCTAAACTCAACCCACTATATCACATCACAATCAAGCAATCTCTATTCCATATCATGTCTATAATCAAAACCATATACGTACAGTTGCTAGTTTGAGGACGACTAAGAAGTGATTTATTTTGAGCTTGTTGATGATTGCAATTATTAAGGTACTAAAGTTAGTGGTGTACTGCCTGAAATAGAAGAATAAATATATACAAAGTTATAATTGACTTTGTCGTATGCTATTCAGTAAACAAATACAAACAAGACTTTACTCCTGACCTTATCGATGTGGTTTCTTATTTTGTGGCTGGCTATTTGGAGGTAGCGGTGTAGATAGTATAACAATCAATGAATAGTAATCATAGTGTAGTTGTGGTAAGAGACACTTGCAAGTATGGCTATCGTTACAGTACATTATATCGTGATTAGTCCCTAAAAGCCTATGATAGCCGCAAAAACAACTTCAATTTTCGAACTTATTTATACTAAAAGCTATTCAATTTATATAAATAACAGTCCTGCATTCATTGTTTTATGCATAGTGAATTATGTACTAACAGAACAGGTGTGGTCGCTTATTCTTTTACAAGCAAATTCTATGACTTATGTCACTAATTCAAATATACATTAACTATCTATTTATTCAAGATGTATTGTATAGAGAATCACTGTCTGTATGTATCTTTAAAACCAAGTCTTCAATCTTATTTTCAATCAAGATGTTCCTCTACACCGCAGTACATAAATTTAACAGCTTTGGTATAGTATGTAGTGTGGGCATCTGAATCAAGGGAAAACATCAAGTCATAGCACTTATATTCATCAACTCTAGTTCGCTCTGTCAAGAAAATGAGTGGACCAGTGGTGTCCCACATTGTTCAACCCCCGTTATCAAATGATTGTTGGATATTAAGCTTAATGACATTACAAGCTGATTCCTAAGAAAAAAGGTGGGTTCATAACAGATTCTAGTAGTATATGTATTTTGGAAAACAGAATATATTTTATAAACTCAATCACACTAAAACATGAGCTTGGTCTACATACAACTTCTTAGACCACTTTTCTGGCTCGGTATCAATACTACCAAAAGGTCTCTTTCTTGATTGTGGCAGGTGTAGAATCTTTGCCATATCAAAATTAATGATCATCAGCTTCCCTGACTTGCGATCTTGTAGAATATTTCTCTCTTCAAGATCCCCATGCTCAACACCATATTCCACCATTTGAGAAGCCATCTCTCTAAGGTAGTTGTAGCCCTCCTCCGACAGCGATGTGATAGACTCGCCAGCATAATAAAGTAAAAGAACATGCTTATAATCATGGAGCCTTAGAGGAATTCCCATCTTCAGCATGACACTTCCAAGACAAACAGGAATAGCAGTTCCTTGGAGTGTCCTGAGCTTCGAATAAGCAAGAAGCTCTCTTCGAAGCAGCCACCATTCGACAAATCGAGTCAAGCTCGATCTTGAAGTATGTATAGATGCAAGAGAGGAGGGATCGGCTATGTAGCGTCTCCGTAGTCTTATAAGATCCCGAGCTCCGCGGAGATGCACCACCCACTGAGAGCCAGTGTCACAGGTGACTTCGAGTTGACATAGCAGCATAGTCAGCGCTAGAGACTCTGTGTCTTGGGCAAGGTCCTGTGCTGGGTTTTGGCACAGCGACAGACGTAGAGACCGAGTAGCTTGGGTGGCATAGTGCAACGCAATATTGCGGTATTGGGGCTCGAATCTTGAGCGATGTGATGCTGCAAGTCCAAACATGGCGTGCAGAATGGCCGGAGAGACACATGATACAGCCATAAGAAGGACACGCTCGGAAAATGGCGACGTGTAGGATTGATACGGTATTGTCAGTGGACAGACCCGGTGTAGAAAATTGGTGCCAGAAAACGGAGTCGAAAAGGAGCTCTTGGATAAATCTCTAGACTATAAATATCATCATCATCATCATCTCCAAAACTGCAAACAAGATAAATAACATTGCTCTTTGAATACTTAATACTATGAATTATTGATACATAAAATTATCCTTGACCAAGTCATCCGTCTTATCTTCTATCAATCTCATTTGCTGAGTGTTTATTGTCATAGTACTTGAAATATTTGCTGTTAACATTTTCTACATTTTGCCTTATCTAACTAATACAAGTTATTGTAGATTACCATTAGTGCTTCATTAGTACGTAGACCTGCCCTTGTGGTGTACTTGCACTTATCATCGCCTTTGCTAGTGCTTTTGGTCCAGTAAATTTATTCGAGTAGTTTTTGAGTCCAAATATTGGTAGTACTGCTCCGGTTCTTTTAATAAGCACAGTTCAGAAATTACGTGTGTGACGATCTACAACGAGAATGAGGCTTGCAAAGGTAGAAGTATCAAAGTATATTAAAGGAAGCAGAAGAAGATAGAGAGGAAAGGGAAAGAACTACACAAGAATAAGGAGGGAAACGGAAGGATACAGCTCGAATGATTCCCATTTTAGTTGATGATTATGATTCCACTTCAACTCGTCCCCATCTCCACATTGTGAACCAGGTAATCATGACAACTCTATTTTTTCGCAATTTAATTTATCTATTGTCTGAACCAATGTAATAACATGTAGTTTCTAGAATCTATGTGAGTGAAAATGGCTCGATCTATGGTGGATAGATCTCGAACTCCACGCATAGAACATCCATGCTTCAGATGTAGCTGATATCTTGTATTGGAAGCTAGAAATTATAGATACAGTATGGCTAGTGCATCGTAGTTCTTCTTGATGTACTCGGTATGTTTGGCGGTTCTCATAGCACTAGTAAAGCTGCCATTAATTCGGCAACCGTTCTGCATGTTGTTGAAACTCTCTAGAATCTTGTTGTGGATTATGCACAATTGTAACAAACATTCCCTTTCGGCAAGACCCCAATGCCCATTGTTGCAAGTTATATCTTTGTGGACTCGGTAGGAATTCACACTAGAAGCGAATTCGGGGTGATCATGGAGATCTTGAGTACCATATCTAGATATAAGATGAACATCTTCAGAGGCACTGAGAATTCTCCTCCGCAGTCAACTGGACTAGACACTAGAACTACCCTTTCATCGCCTATATCATCTCACAGTATTATTCTGCATATCCAAATATATATTGTCACTGCATCAATTCCTGTTATATATCAATATTTGAAGTTGATCAACTAACTTAACGGATTTTTCATGATCGAAAATAGCAGGAACCCATCTTCAAGTAGATTTCGAGGAGACGACCCTTGAAACCATCTGTTGAGATATATATATATATATGCCTAGAGAGGCCTTCAGGACTTGCCGAACCTCAGGACATTCTTGTCGGAATCCACAATGCCAGAAACGAAAGTACAAAGATGAAACTAGTCCGGATAGTCACTGTCTACTTGGAGCTGTGGCCATTATTACTTGGGCCTTCTCGAGAAGTGGTGTGTCAAGATTGTGTTCGATAGATGAATTCCGGATCATTTATGTAGTCCTACTAGAATCCTGTATAGCAGGCTTGGTAACACCTGTTTCTTAACTACCGCTTCACGACTACTGTACAATTTTAGAGATGGTGAGTGCTAAACTTGGAACATAGGCGGCTTCTCAAGGCTAAGCATGACTTAGACGTAGGTCTTGATTACTAGTTCTCTATAATCTTCAACTTCTAATTTTTGTTTTTTGCCAAAGCCCTGATACCTTCAGTAATAGCTAATGAGATAAGGCTTGAGATAATTTTTGGTGTTCAGGGGACATGTAATGATATGCCAGAGTCAATAAAATAGACCTTATTCGTAGGAAACGATATCGCCATGAAATGTGAATCTTTACCTATATATTGAAATCTTTATCTCATATTTCAACTCATACCACATCCCCTTCACCATTTTCCAGGAGCTATTCTTGTAGAATTACTACAAACAGATACAGCTTTACGCAATGAAGTCTTGTTTTTCCGAGCTATAATTGTAGTTGCATTGTTAAATAACCTTCAAGTTATTATATCGAAGGCATTGAGAAGAACCTTCTTGCCTAGTGGCGTTTGAGAAGCGGAGGTGGGATTGGAAGCTTCAGTTGACACGAACTAGGAAGGGACAGAGGCACACAATCTAGAAAGATGATTTCGATTGTTGCCGATGGAGAGGAGAGCTAATAACTGTTGGAAAACGGGGGGAATAGGCTTATTTATACCCGTTACTATGCTATCTGCTTAGGTGTATATCTAAGCAAATACCAACTGGGCCTTAGCCCGTGACATCAGTAGCCATAGTAAAATGGATAGTATGTGGATAAAGAGTTGTGGCTGTGGTTCAACATTCGTGATGTAGTACAAGCAAATGCCAAGACTTTTAGCTTAGGGTCGGTTTCTATTGTTTCTTTAGAGAAACAAGATAGACTTATGAACGGCGGAAATAGGCTATTCATATATGTTTATGTTTTCAATGCAAATCATCTCACTTCGCTATGAACAGAGAACCGGCAATGTAGTGCTGCACTCCTCATCACCTAAGTGAGTTGTAGACTAGTGACATTGTCATTTGATATAGTCCAGTTACATTAGCTATAATATAGCAAGTCGACGAAGTAACACGAAGTAACGATCAAGGTCATGGTGAGCCACACTTCCTTATACTAGCTATGTTTCTGCTTACTCTCGTAGGACAAATATAGTTAAGCAACAGAATGCGGCAAAAGTAAGGCTTAACTAGTGGGAAACACGCGTGTTAGTGAAAACTACCGTTAAGTAGATTAGCGGTTAACTGATATATGTAATATACGAATGGTTTGTTTATATTTCTGTTCTTGTTGTGTAGACATCTCATAGTATAGCCCCTGATCTCAGAAACATGTAAAATCAATCTGATTATAGTATCACTTTACTATCTCTGACCATCATCATTTTCTTGCTTTGGATATAAATCACCAATTGCCCAGAAATACAAGTACGGTCGTGATAGTTGTCGTGTGCTAACCGTGTCAGAGCCTCGCTTTCGGCATGTCCAGAGGTCTGACCTTATACAGACTTTTAGGACTTCAATAAAATTAGGACTTTAGCTATCATGTATTTTTCTTTAATGAGAAGGCCATCGTTAAAAATGGTCTGATTTGGCTACTAGGCCGATTGGACGTCATTTAAAGGACTTTCCTTTCAAAATTGGCCACAGCAGTCTATAAAAAGGCGTCACAGTCCTGTTTTTGGGTTTTTTTTCTTTCCATCTTTCATCACCATCGATTCATTGACTTACAGTCCATTCTTGATATAACCAGCTTTTATTGATTAGAATTATACCTTCTTCTTCCCATTTTCTCTTACAAGATTAATCATCTTATAGTTTGTCAACTCGCTACCTCCAAACAACACCATCTTTTTACAATTCACTTTGAAATTTGATCTAGTATGTATCTCCCATTCTTCTGGCTCTATATCTGTGAATCTAACATCATGGAAGCCGATTTCAAAATGAACGACACCGAGGCTCAGATCCGCACCAGCGTCAACACCGTCCTCGGTGTTGGCGCCTACGAGTCTCTGGCAGTTTCCGGACTTGGCCACCTCGATGAGGTCAATTACGACGAGGACCAAACCAGCTGGGCCCAGAACGCCTTAGATCTTGCAAAGCAGGATCAGGCCATCTGGGCCGCTTCTACAGTCTTCCTTGCCCCCCGCAGCGTCGCTGTAATCCCTGAGGTGTCTGGTGACATCGAGGATGGAACTGCCCAGAGCGAAGGGCAATCTGAGCTAGTGTCTGAAGAGCCGGATCTAGACGTCGACAGTGGAGTTTCCGACTACTCCGACTCCACACCAGCTACCCCACTGCTGGAGGCTGTCATACCTGAGGGTGGATTGATCCGCGCCATCAGAGAGGCCGAGCTAGCAGCCTTCACACTAGCTCAGGAGTGGTACTACTATTACGCCCAAAACAGTACGTGCCGCTACCAAGATCCTCAGGGCAGGCTATCCTATCAGCCCGTCCAAGATAGCAAACCCAGCAGCTATCAAGAGGGCGGACTGTACTGCATACCAGTCTGCTCTCAACACGAGGATTTTGGGTTGTCCAACGCCTGCGGGTTCATGCCCTCCCATGATCGCGTTGTTGAACACGCCTCAGCGGCGAGATACGTGAGCGCCTTTAAGCCTGGCAATATCTTGCCGGTTTCAGCGATGCCCGACCTGTCGGCTGGCAACTTCTCTGTTGTCATATCCAAGGCATCCCCCATTTTCCGCGGCAAGAATTCCTACCCGGAGGATCACCCCGTGAAGGAAATTGGTGACGGACCTTGGTGGCTCCGAAGCAACCTCACACATCGTGTCATCACGGTTGATGTGGCGCACAACCCGTCATACGAGAGCGACGGAAAGCTCGTGAACGTCCGGATCCTCGTCGAGCCTGCGTTTGGCGACAAGATGGAGGGCATCGATGAGCAGATCAAAGTGATGCTGCATCGAATGTCCGACTTCGTCATAAGAGGCGAGATAGACTTGGACGGGCGGAGAGCTTTCGTCGCTTGAGTGCTGAGTTGATGAGGTGGCGAGGTTGGTGAGACACAGGTGAGCAGGCATGAGCTGGAGGCATAGACTGGGCTGGGTATCTAACCGGGATTGGGTCGATTTTATGATGTTTAAATGGAGTTTTGGATTTTTTTGTTTTGTAACATATTTGCCTCTATGAATTATTGCTATCTATATAGTTGGGGAGAATCTTCTTCTGCTTCTTAAAAAAATATTTTCTTCTCACACACTTACACTTCTCCAGATCAACTCAGAATCACGGCTTGATTTCGACAGAACTCCAAATCAATTCAAACACCACACGCCATTCAATATAAGTGACTATATCTTCTCTCTCGACGTACGCTCATTCCGCTTTAAGAACGATAAAACTACAGGTTTTGGTCTAGCATTTGCAGCTTATCAGAGTATTTATGTCGTAAGCTCTCTAGCACTTCAGTACTGTCTTGTAGCTTTACCTTCTTGTGTATCTAATTCCATAGCTAATCAAGTCTTGATACATCCTTCCATCATTAAATATAATAG